>JAXGGA010002682.1:0-116795 GCA_038373865.1 Uloborus plumipes
TAACGTCCCCGGAAAAAATGTCCCCTAGGAAAAAAATTGAGGTGCAAAAATTTTTTTTTAAATCATTTTCTGTGAGTGATTAAATTTTTAATCATAATAAAAGTAAGTAATTCTTTTGAAAAGTGAGAGAAATATTTTATGAAAAAATTTTTCGAACTTGAATTTTGTTAATACTTTATTTGCAATCTTTTATTTTAATTCATTACAAGGGGTGTAATTTAGAGGGAAACAAAGAAATGTTATATTTTATCCACAAAATTGTTCTTAAATTGACTTGATTCAACATTTTTTTTTGCTATCTTTTATTTTATTTTATTGTAAGTTATATAATTGTCAGGGAAAAATAAACAAATGTTAATGTATGGTCAGTCGTTTTCTAGTTGAATCCTTCAATAGTTAGTTTTTTTTTATTTTTTTTGTTAAGAAGGGATCCTGCTTTAAAAGACTCAAAAAATTGATTTTTTGGGGGGGATTTTTTTTTAGGATTAAAAAAAAAAATAAAAAGTCTAACGAACTTTTTAGATTATTTTATTACATGTCTGAACATGGGATAAAACTTTTTTTGGGGAAAAATATTCACATGCAACCGATTTTTATACACATTCGTGCAACTGCTGTTTTCAATTGGCAGGATAGATAGAGCTCGTAATTTTCATTAAAAAAAAAAAACACTATTCTAATTTTTTTATATTTCCCTTCTATTTGAACTAAACGCATTCCCGAAAAATAATTCTTAACAACTTTTTATCGAGTTGAAATGCTTTTTTTACTCTTTTTTCAAACCTGGGAAAACATTCAAATTTAAAAATAAAAAAAAAAAATCACTCCTTCGAACATTTATTTGTAAACTACAACTCTATATTTGAAGTATGACCACTTTCCCCATTGGCCATTTTACCCCACCAGACCTTATACAGTTGAGCCCGCTTAATGGAATAGCCATTTTGCCACTTAAAAATATTCTAAAAAGCTGGATATTCCATTATCCGGGATGAAAATAATGCACTATAACGGTTTGGTACATTGAAAATGTAATATATTTAGCGGGATATTCCTTTAACCGATATTCTAGTGGGCTCGACTGGTATTTGCAAGGAAATCAATTGATCAATAATTGTATTTAATATGCAACACTGTTTAATAATATCAAAAATTACAACAAAAAAAATCCAGTAAATCAAGCGATAAACGCTTCTAAGTAGCTAGATTATGAGAAAAAAGCACCACTAAAATCATTTGTTGCAAAAAAAAAAAATATTTTAACAAATGCTGCTAAAATTTCTATTCATCACTGGAAATGGTAAAAAAAAAAAAAAAAAAAAAAAAAAAAAAAACTCAATTTTGTTCGTACAAGATGCTTTTTCATCGGGGATGTCTTTTCCTGTCACCTTATTAAATATGTCTTTTTGTTTCCTTAATAATTATTTTTACCTTCTTTCAGTGCTGAGGGTAAGTTTCCTAGTAATCAGGGGCGTAGGAACTTAGTGAAAATAGGGGGAGCCCGGCTCAGTACTAAAACTTGGCGCTTTCTTGGGGGGGGGGACGCACTTTGTCGCCCTTTGCTCTAAAACTCAATTGTAAAGTCATAAATGTTCAAATAAACATTTTTTGTGAATAAAATAAATTCAAAAATTCTACTATTTCGCCCGAGAAACAACAAATACACTTTTACATTATTAATATGAATTTAGTTTTTGATGTAATATTTGCTAAAACTTTTATCCCGGAAAAATGTCCAAATTTTACCTTTTAAAAATGACTTTCGACAATTTTTGGTGTCTTTAGAGTTTAGAAATTTTTTGAAATACAAGTCTTAAAAGCGAATTCAGGCCATCTTTGGTTGCATTAGGGCACAGGAACTGGGGTAGCAAAATCCTCCTAGGCAATTTTCCTAAATTGTAGATTTTAAAACACACTTCTAGATGATTTTTGATGATGTTGAGAACAAGAGCCACCCTATCTCCCCACTTTCTTTGCTACTTATTGTATGAATTTCCTAGAAAAAAGATCACATTTTTGAAATCAGGTTTGCGGTAAAAATGTACTACTTGAAGTAGGGGGAGCTGAGCCGGTCTGAAATAATCCAAGGGGAGCCCGAGCTCCCCCGGTTCCTACGCCCTGCTAGTAATTTTTGTAGCTGTCGGCCTAGTTTTCATAATCCTTTTAGTACTTTGATCTTTGAAACAGCTACGTTCTTGTCCTTGTTCACGAAAATCTGTGGCGCATTTGCACTAAGATAAGGTTTTTGCCTCAGAGATAGTCTACAATTCAACTTTTAGGTTGACCTCTACACTCATCGTGTTTCCTCCTAAGTTATGTATAAAAATGTAGCTAAAAATACACGCTGGTAAAGGGTTGTCTAAGCAAAACAGGACAAATCATAGGGTAGTAGCTGTTTTAAAGTTTCAATAATTGCGTTTTTCTGTGAAATTTTTGCAGGTATATTCGAATTAGAAATTTTGTAGAAAACTGCAAAAGCACTGCAGATTTACTGAGGAATTTCGTGAGAGCATAATATATATTCTTCGAAAAGGTCCCGTTTTGAGCTGAGTAAATGTCATTTGCAGAAAATTTACATCTATTTCTATTTTAGAAGCTTTGCTGATTGAACATTTTGAAGATACCGCCAGAAAATTATAAATCTCTCAGGGGTACTTTTCCTTTTTTGGGGAATGGTCCCGCTCTTTGGTGTCGTCGTGGTAACTGGGGGCCGGGGTGAACCGTTGCACTAAGGGGGGGCAGCCCAACCAACATGTAGTGTAATTGACAGGGATTTTCGGCAATACCTTTTTTTTCCCTTGAAAAGTTTTCTGGATGAAGAATTGCGTTTATTTTTATTCATTATTATTTTTATTTTCTGTAATGTGCTCAGTATCTTTCATCTGCTATGTAAAATTATGTTTATTAGCATTCAGTTTCTGTATTTTTTAAGTTTTCGAGCATATCTAACATCCACCTTACTTTAAAAAAAAAAAAAAAATACTGTAACAACACGCATTTCCAAAACTATATCAATTCCTCAAGCAGTTGACTCTTATCGAAAAAATGTTCTTCACTTAGATACTTAACAATGAGATAACAAGTTGCCTTGAATTCAGGTTGATAGTTTCTGTCACTACAGATGATTATTTGCTCCAAAAATATACAAAGCATTCGATAAAGGCAAAATGGTAGAAGATTTGCATACGTTCGGTTGTTAACTGATTGGCTTTTTAGGTGCGCTTACGTCAAAGAATTTGATAAAGGAAAGGTTTCCATAATTTCTGCCAAATGTCTTTAATTAGAAACTAAAAGATATCGGAATTGCATAACATTGCAATTTTTTTTTCCAATAAGATATTTCAATGTACGTTTTTCATAATTTAGATAGCGAATAAAATGTTGTGTTCACATTGATTATGTAATGGATACATTAATAAAGTTAAAATATATTTATTATTCAGATACAATCGAAGAGTGCCTGCTTCAGCAAATAAATCGCATAAAGGTTTTGTGAAACCCATTATTTGGGATGTTAGAGGGGTCAATGCCTCCCCCCCCCCCACTTGGCTTTAAGATAGGGTCACTCCATGTCAAGTGTACGAGGCGTCCCCACTCGACCCCTCCGATTTTGATGAAATTTTTTTTGGAAGTACATATAAGACTTGCATAAAGCCATACTAAATTATAGCTCCTTAAACCCTAGGGTTCAAACAATATAAATTATTTTGTAAAAGCCGTTTTTTCGTGTATTGAAAAAAAATGACCAAATCGTCAAGTTAGTGCTTTTATTGCTCGCGACCTAAGACGATTATCAGACTCAAATTTGATGATTCTAATCACTGTTTATGGTACAATAGCCTACTTCTGAAACAAAAGCTCAATGCACTGTAGATTTTTTGCAATTTGCTGCCAAAGTTGGTAAAAAATCGTATTTTGGCAAATTTTGACCATAAGTTATCAGCTTGTATCTGCCGAGAGAATGACTTTCTGAAGCTAATTCTTTTCTCGTTTGTAGCCTGATAGTTCTTTCGAAAGGTGTGCAAGTGACATCTTGATAGCTCAAATAATTACTGAATTATGCGACTTAAAATTCCAGTCAAATTTTTTTTTTCTCAATTTTGTCTTAATTTCAAAGAGCAATATCTCAAAGCGGTCATCTTGAATTTCAATTTTCTTTACATCATTAGAAAGAACACACTTTTCTTAACTAAAAACCGTCATTTTTATTTTTGAGACAAACCAGTTTCAAGGGGATATTGCAGATCAAAAATGTGTACGTCATTCCACGTGAAATCAAAGAAAAATAGACATAGACCTTAAAAGTTCATGTCAATTTGTTCTATTAAAATTTACAGGAGCTATTGTACTTATGTTCTGATGAAAAAACCCTTTTTTAGATATTTTTGAACTTTAGTTTTTGTTTGAGCATCCGTAAAAACTCAAGAAATGGCAAAAAATAAAGTTTCGTTTTTAACAAAAAGAATTATCTTTTTATCGCTGCTATAAGAGCTTGAGTCTTTTCTAGGAGTTATCTTAAAACTCTTAGAACAGAATTTTGGATGATATGTCACTTGGCGAGGTTGTAGGTCATGAATATTTCAAGGTCATAAAAAGCATTTTCCCATTTTTCATCATTTTTCTTTATGGGAAAATTGCAGTCATAGGCTGAATATCCAGACACATCCTCGGCAGTATAAAGAATGGATTTTTAATTACTACATATCATATTTTCAATTAGTATTGTTATCATTTACATGACGGAAATAATTGCAATATTCAACTCTATCGAAAACTTTCGTTATTGTTTTTTAGTAGCTTTGCAGTCCCATTATACATATTTTTTATCGCATACACACCATATTAATTGTTTTATTTATTTATCTCATTTATTAATTATTTTTATTTTTAATTTTTTGAAAAAAGGAAACAATGATTTTTATGACCTTAAAATATTAATGACACCTTGCAAAGTGACATATCATCTGAAATTCTGTTCTAAGAGTTTTAAGATAACTCCTAGAAAAGACTCAAGCTCTTATAGCGGTGATAAAAAGATAATTCTTTTTGTTAAAAACGAAACTTTATTTTTTGCCATTTCTTGAGTTTTTACGTATTCTCAAACAAAAACTAAAGTTCAAAAATATTTTAAAAAAGGTTTTTTCATCAGTACGTAAGTACAATAGCTCCTGTAAATTTTAATAGAACAAATTGACATGAACTTTTAAGGTCTATGTCTCTTTTTCTCTGATTTCACGTGGAATGACGTACACATTTTTGATCTGCAATATCCCCTTGAAACTGGTTTGTCTCAAAAATAAAAATGACGGTTTTTAGTTAAGAAAAATGTGTTCTTTCCAATGATATAAAGAAAGTTGAAATTCAAGACGACCCTTTTGAGATATTGCTCTTTGAAGTTAAGACAAAATTGAGAAAAAAGAAATTTGACTGGAATTTCAACTCGCATAATGCAGCAATAATTTGAGCTATCAAGATGCCACTTGCACACCTTTCAGACGAACTATCAGGTTACAAACGAGGAAAGAATTATCTTCAGAAAGTCATTCTCTCGGCAGATACAAGCTGATAACTTATGGTCAAAATTTGACAAAATACGATTTTTTACCAAATTTGGCAGCAAATTGCAAAAAATCTACAGTGCATTGAGCTTTTGTTTCAGAAGTAGGCTATTCTACCATAAACAGTGATTAGAATCATCAAATTTGAGTCTGATAATCGTCTTAGGTCGCGAGCAATAAAAGCACAAACTTGACGATTTGGTCATTTTTTTTTCAAGACTCGAAAAAACGGCTTTTACAAAATAATTTATATTGGTTGAACCCTGGGGTTTATGGAGCTGTAATTTGGTATGGCTTCATGCAAGTCTTATATGTACTTCCAAAAAAAAAATTTATCAAAATCGGAGCGGTCGAGTGGGAATTTTCTCGAAATTTGGGACACTTGACATAGAATTACCCGATATTAATATATGAACACTTAAGTGGAAGTAGGCTTTGCTGTTTTTTGGTGTAATGTACATTTAGTACTATACCTTTTGCTCCCCCCCCCCTCGCGGAAAAGCTCGAAAGGACGATCTTTATTTTAGTATTTTTCAAAACCATTCCAGACACCGTATTTCTGAAATGGCAAACGTAATGTTCTGTATATTAATTTTAAACCAAACTGCAACCTCTGTAGCTAGACATGAAATATTAGCTTTTCAGTAAATATCATTTACGTAATTTGAAACGAAAACAAAATCTGTTTTTAAAATGGTTTTACAAAAAAATAGTCATATCCAAATTTATTTTTAAGATTACAAGGACTTCTTAAGAAGTGCAGAAGTTTCTTCAACAAGAGAAAATTTTTTAATTCTGACTTTTCAAACATTCCAACATTGCAATACGTTTTCATTGAAACCCATTCTTCTAAATTTTACAGAAACACAAATTGATCATAAGAATAAGTCCCGCATGTTCACTACCATATTAAAGGTTTCAAACTTAGAACGATTTCTCTTTGATGTAAAAAAATAAAGATCATAATTCAAAAGTAATGCATTTTCTTCGGTAAAACTTTTCTTAGAGTGCTGTGACTGTAGTCCTAATTCATTAGCTAAACAGACAAACAAAGCTATAAAAATGAAACCTACAAAAAGTTTTTTTTTCTTCATCCTTTATTGGTATTTTTCCAATTTTGTGCGATTTCTTATTTAAAATGGAGAACAGCATTAAGGTTCCTACAATTTGAGATGACTCCTCAAACATTTTGCTACTTTCTTAGATTGATCTCTGTCATCAGGTATTAGGAATGCTGCAAATGTACCACAAATTTCAATTTACGCGTTGTCTTCAATAGAACCTTTACATAACATTCATGCACATGGCATAGTATTCATTTTAATAAACAATGCAATTCACATACATTTCTAGTCGGTCACTGAGTAGTGCTCTAATGTAACTTTCATCGATAACGAATTTATGTTTGTGTATTTTCCATAGATTTTTAAATGCTTGTTTTTCATTAAAATAAAACAACAAAAATCAGATTTCATAAAAACGTTTTTTTTCTCCAAGAATCATCTCTAACATACGACATATGAGCCAATATTTTGAAAAGTGCCAATTTGAAGTTGGAGTTTCCTGATTAAAAAATTTTTTGCAGAAAAAAATTAATATTGGATTCTAAGTCTAAATTGGGTCTAAATGCAAGAAAATAAAAGGGAGGAAGTCAAGGAAGTTATTTACCCCCCTCCTTAGATTACTCACTTTTAAGCCGTTACAGATCTGATGAGTGTTACAGATCCGATGTTAATATGAGCTACATATCTGAGTTTATGCTTTCAGTCTTCATTAACATCTCTAAAAATGATATCATTTCCTTGCATTTTTAACATAGAATTAAGATAATTATATTATAATCTATATATTAGCTACAAAATCAAATTTCATTATAAAAAAACATTTCTTGGAAACAAAAATGAGCGATAAGGTTTTTAGATAAAATAAATTATGAGATTACCAAATCCAAGCTAATAAAACATTTGTTTTGTTTTGAAACAACACACAACTTCAACTTTTTCAACACACAACTCTACTGTTTGCTTTTCTTTAATTAGTTGCAGGAAATTTAATTTCTTGATCAGAAATTCAAATTTAGCATGATAGTTATTATCTAGTTATTTAGCGAAGTTATGAGAAATTGAAGCACCAAAAAATAAATAAATAAAATAATAATAATTAATTAACTTAATTTCTGCAGTGTCAATTTTTCTTATTTTACTAACTTCTATTGTCAGGTCATACAAACCACAAATGAAGCAATTGTACTAAAACTCATTGCTTTTCATTTTTTAAGAACAAAAATATTCAATTTATATGGCTAAACCTATGATTTTTGCTTTTTAATAATTCTGAAACGTGAGAGTTAGTTCGGTAACATATTCGCTGTTTTTCAATGTTACCGCTCTGACTGTTACCGATCTGACAAACCGACAAAGTTTTTTTTTTATTTCCGAGTCGATCGCGCTAAATCAAAATCAAACACGTGGTTTTTTCACTTGTAATAAAGGACTATACTTATATATAAAATAACTTTTAAAATAATAAAAACTGTGCATTTTAGCGCGCGTTACCGATCTGATGACTTAAATGACATACATTTTATAAAATCACTTTAAAAAATCTTACCTACAATTTTAGATGCAGAAACGGAAATTTTTAATTACAATGCGATAAAACATCCCACCAGGTACTCAGTATCACGTGGTATCGGTGCAGGAAATGATTTTGGGAGCCTAAACATAGATCGGAAGTTATTGTTACCGCTCTGACGGCGGAACTAGGGACACGCTTATTTCGCATCGGCTAGAAAATCAGAAATCGATTAAAACAAAAATGAAGTAAAATATTAACAAAGGGGTAAAAATAGAATCGTTTTTTGTGCAAGTGCGTTTTTTTTTTGGGGAAGTTAGAAAGTGCGCATGACCTGTTTGCATGCTAAGCTTTGCTACTGGGAACACGTTACCTATCTGATTTTTGACATATAAAAAAATCTTTTCTGAAGAATTTTTTTTTCTGATGTTATTAGATGAAATGAAAGGAAACCTTATCTTCTTTCTGGGGAAAATTATTTTTTTAACTAGTTATTGAAATACTATAGTGAAAATTCACTTGGGACTCAAATTGGCACTTTTCTAAATATTAGCTCATAACGTCAATCAGACTTATCCTTTGTAACTGTTAAAATTTCGATCACATTAGTTTTGGTTTTTTTTAAACATTTTTACCTGTCATTGAGGGAATTGTTAGAAGACACATCCCATCTCAAATTAGTCCAGTTCCTTCAAAGAGATTGGCTTTGTATAAGTTTATTTCGACAAATTTTTTTAACTTCAAAACTTTTAAAGTCCTTCACACTTCAAATAACTTCAGTACTTAATTTTGCTATCGCTCTCTCTCTCTCTTTCTCTCTTTTTTTTTGTATCCTCCTTCATTTTTTCTCATTTTTAAAATACTCGTTTCTCTCATAATATACATTTGTACCATAATAATCAATAGATTCAACCAAATAAAAAGCATAGAACAATAATAACAAAATACTGATATTAAGCTAGCGTTAACTGCAACACATTGATGAAAAAAAATCGATGTTTTAAGAGAAAATATTGACACTTATGAATCAATAGTTTAAGAAAAAACGATCGCATAACAAAAAAAAAAAAAAAGACTTCTATATTGTATTCTTATCTTAGAGTAGGGTTGCTGCCAATTTTTAAAATTTTCACAACGTATTGAAAGAAGTGAAAAAGGACGAGATTCTCTATAATCAAGCACTCCACGTGTAACGAGGCATTGGTTGCATACAAGGCTGAATGAGTTTTGAGTTTGAAGTTCAAAAACATCTCTAATTGATGAAGTTCGTGTTTTTGTTGCTTTACCACTCTGATATCCAAGCCCGAGAAGACGATACTACCCGCTTAAAGCAGAGGATACGAGTTCCTTACAGAGCACCGTTATGGTGGAAGTCCAATTTATCTCAGACACCTTACGATGGATTAAAGCACCATCTATTGTTATTTCGATAATTCAAATCCAAACCAGAAGCTGAACAGCTTCTGGTTCTGCATCCCAAGAGATATTAATTTGGAATGAGAACTTAAGAGTTCGTTTCCAAACGTGCCACCAATGTACATCTATTTTGTGTATAAAATAATTTTAATAAATTAGTTTGAACATATGCCCTTTTAATATGCTATTTGAAACTGAATTAGCTTATATATTGTGACAAGCAATGCTATCATTATTCTTAATGATCCATTTACTTATTTTTAAATGAGAATTATTGTGTTTCAAGATATTATCTATTGAGCTTTTTGCTTTGAAAATTTCTTCTATGTTTTGAAAATTTATTAAATGAAAATGCAGTCTATAAGTATAGAGACATATGCGTAAAGGAAGAGAAAAACATAGTTCTAATAATTTATTTTTTATATAAATAAAGCTTTCTAAAAAGCTGTGGTTAAATATTAGTGCTATAACTTACCAAGAAAATAAAATGAAGGCCGTTTCCTCAAACGCAGCAGTGAGAAACATAGGTTTAACTCCACTCTAATTAAAACCCTTTCAATTTCACCGGTCAAGATTTTCCATTCCTAAGGATAACCTCAGAGTCTTGGTAAATACTATTGGTTTAGAATTGTATAAGCACTCGTTTACCTGCTTTCGATATTCGCATTTAAAGCAACAAAGTAAGGTTAAAAAAAGACGTTTATTTACTTATTTTTGAAATTTCAGCAGTTCAAGTGCGGTTTTTAATAATGGTCACCGAAAAATATTTTTCGATGAATTATACTTCTTTTCACAATGAATCGTAAATCATCCAGTTAAACTTGTCACTCCATTTATATTGATACTAGTTGCGTTGTCTGGCGTTGCATGGTCTACATCGAAAATAAAAGTTATCTTACGTGACGCACGTTAACAATTAAACTTAAATAAAAAAAATAAAAATAAATTTTCAGTTAATGTGAAAATAGAGCAATTTGATGACTGAAAATTAAAATTTAGAGACATTTAATTCTGAGTATCAAAGGACCTCCGTGCCAAATTTGGCAAAGATTCGATGTAATATAAATTAATATAATATTTGTATAATTAACACACACGCATACACATACACACACTTTCATACATTTATAAATATATAAGACACTTTTTAAAAATATGAAGTTGTATAAGTAACTGTTCACAGCCTTGATTAGGTACAATGTATGTGCTTGAAGAAAAGAGAAATAAGTTAAATTTTTAAGTGTGAGAAAACGGATTAAATAGGGTTTTTTTATTCTATCCCAGTTAAAATGTATTTAAAGAACATTGTTTCCTTAGTCAAAATTATCAAGAGCTGTCAATAAAAAATCAGATTATGAAGTCAAAGAAATTTCACGTTCCTTGTAACCACGTTTTATCTCACGTTTTCAGATCAGATAAAAAATATCCCCTTTTCTTTTATCATTTTACAATTAGATGCTTCAGAATGAGTCGATTTCCAAACTGAAGCTTGGAAAGTTCTGTTCACTTGCTTGAGCATGGATGGCATAACGACTTGCTGACGTATTTCCATTGAAGCCTGAAGATTTTTAGATGATCCGATCGAATGATATCTACACCGCCCGATGTGAAAGCGATAACTTTTTTGAAGAGTCTATTTCGTAAGGGGAAAAATAGCGTAGAGTAATGTCTTCAAAAGCTTACTTGTTGCTGGGGGCAACGGCCTTTTATGAGTTTCCGTTGTCACATTTGTGGTATGTTTTGTCAAGTAAACAACATAGGCATTGACTTTTCAGTAATTACCTCTGACGCAAGAAAAGTAATTTGTTGATAGAAAGAAACATGAAGTAAAAGAAAATGAAAAGTAAAGCAGTAAAACCAATGAAAAATGTTGGTTAATAATGAAAAAGATATATCTACAAAATTTAGGCTTTCATGAGCATATTCATGTTTATCGCAGCAACAAGTCCTATCTACCACCCATTTCATTTCATTTCACCCTCCAGGGTCCCCCGTACCTACCAGCTTAGTGGTTTAACCGGGATAGGGCCCTGAAGAGCGCTCTGCTCTTAATTTTGAACCAGAACCTAGGGTCGAGCAAACCCTAGGCCCTAGCATCCCCAGAGGTATCGTTTCACTTGGAGGACTTTGTGACCACGACATTTTTAACGCTTCCCAGTCACCATTAATCAAGACGGTGGATCGTTGATCGGCTGGGATCGAACCCGGGTCCTTTCGGACATGGCCGATCATCGGCCGATGAGATGATGCTGCTAGGGACAAGTCCATTCTACCACCCAGGTAGCACAAATAACCTTTAAACGTTTTATAAACGTTTTTAAGCGGTTGTTACAACGTTAATAACCATTTTACCACCTTTAAAAAACGAAGTGTGCTACTTGAGCAATTGTAAAATAAAAACAACCAAAGTGAAAGAACACGTGCACTGTAAATAATGTTTGTGAAAATAGAGAAAAAAAAATACTAAGAATCCCTGTTGATTTACTTAAAAGGGCGGCTTCAGAAATATTTCAAGAGAGGGGCGATTGATATTTATTTCTTACATTTTACTACTTATATTAGTTCACAAATATTGATTACAAAGGTTTTGAAATTCTGAAACATCTGTGGGAAGGAGCTCTTAACCTCCTTCCCCCAACATTATTACTAAAATCGTGTTTTCAGTACTTCAATTTCGAAAAATTACTAGTGAAGAGTCCCTCGAGGGAGGAGCGATCGCACCCCTCGCCACTCCCTTGTATCCGTCCACGCTTTAGTACTCCTTCAAACGCTGCGAATCATCTTGGTAACAGTTATACAAAAAATTGTCCTATCCTCACTTTGTGAAAAGTAAGGCTGTCTATAACAGTTATGTAAAAAAAATGTTCTCTCCTTACTTTGTGTAAAAGTAAGGCTTTCTATTAAATTACGGTAGCAATCATTCAAAACCATCGAATTAACTTTCCCGGTAGCCTGCTTAATAGAAAAATGCTTTTCTTTTTCTTTCTTTCGCATTGAAAATTATTACTGTAAAGATGCAAAAATTTTGAACAAGCTGAAAACCTGTAAATAATTAGTAATAAGATGTCATAAAAAATAAAATTAAGACTTAGATCTACATTTTAAAAACCCTTTAGGAAATTAAGTCGGAAGTTATTGCCCCTAAAGAAGGCGTAACTCTTTGATAAATTAGTAAATGTTTTTGTAAATCACTTCCTTTTTTTGTTGCAACGAAGGTCAGGAATTTTGTGTCTAAAAGTAATAAAAGGATAAATAAAAAATAATTACGTCATACCGAAACTAAACATTGTTCATCCATAAATAAACGTACAACTATTACTACAAGCTTCTAAAAACATAATGGCACTCTTTATAGAAGATGATAAGGAATATACACTTATTGCTGTGTACATACAAGTTATGTGATTGCCAATCTATTTATGTAGTCATGTACCTCATAAAACACGCAAAATTTTATAAACGACGTTCAATATTGAGTTGTACTCAGGTGCGCAAAAATATCGAAACATATAATTTGGTTTCTATTTAGTCAACATAGAATAATGCAAATAATGCAATACAAAGCTTTTTAACCTTACGGATCTTTTTATAAGACACTGCATTTCAAAACTGTCAGAAGATTTAAAAAAAAATGAAAGCATAAAAATAATGTGAAAATAAGAAGTTATCAGAAGTGGTGTTCTTAAATGAAAAAGTAAACTTAATTAGTTATTGTCGTATTTGTCAGTAAATATTAAAGATGCGATTCGAACACGATAAACATTTATTTTGTGTCTCTACAGCATGAACGCTACAGATACATGGCAATGAATCATTTTTCGAACAAGAAAGAAATTGAAAACAGAAACCATGGCAACCGCGGTTATTACACAGCTTGGTAAAACATTAAGAAATACTTGTTGCCAGGTTCAAGACGCAACAGTTATAAAAAACACTTTTTTTAAACTAAATTTTATAATACTCATTTTGGGATTCGTGTTTAATATTTTGTCAAAAATTACGGCGCATGTGTCCATCTTTCATTGCATTTCCTGGTTTTTTACCTAAACACAATCAAAACGAAAAATGTACCTTCGCTCTTGCCTTTTATGAATAATTCTCCTTAATGCGCAGATTTTTCTGTTAAAACTAATCTTTTCATCATTCAACAAAATTCATGTCAAAAATTTCCTGAAATTACACATTTTGATTCATTGTAATATAAAACACTATTTTGTGAACAAAAGTGCAAATATAATTGGTCTTTTCTCTTTCATCTTATTTACACCTTTTTTTGTTGCATAGACATTCCAGAAGCAGAACTAACTGAATTTCCGTTAAACGCTTCTAATGGCCAGTAATTATATTTTCCAATACATTTTCCTTAATCAAGCAATTATTTTTGATTTCTTTCCCTAAAATGAACGTCAGAGGAAACCGCGAGAAATAATATTAAATAAAATATAAGGAAATATCAAACACCAAATGTTGCGTGCTTGCATCATTATGGAATAATACCCGTTGGATTTGTTTTATGTGTTATTCCAGTGATTAATAATTTTCAATTTTTTCCACAAATCAGAATGCTTGCGCAAGAAGCATTCTATAGAGCTGCACTTCTCAAATTGTTCCTTTTATCTTATTTTTATTTATTTTTTTTGTTTATCTAGTTTTTGTTGTTGTACACCTGTCAAATGAATGGAAAATAGCAGCTTCGGGCCTTTAAATTACTTATGGTTAAAATGATAAACTCTTGCAACTATTTTTTGGATACATGAGTCTATTTATTATTATTATTATTATTTATTATTTTAATTTTAATTTAAGGAAATCTTCATTTTTAGAATATCGCATGTTTTTTGAATGTTTGTGTTTTTTAAATGTTTAGCACAGAACCACTTCATAAACTAAATAATGGCACTGCAGTTCTATAAAATGCAGTAAATCATCTATTGCACATTCTGATATTTCTGCGTAACAATAATTTCTGCAAAATATTTCCAATTTCTAACTTTATTATGCCGATTTGTGTAGATTCTTCAGAAGCTAGGAGTGTTACTAGCGGAAAGTAAAAATGTCTGCGAATCAGTTGAATTGCTTGATAGCAGTAAAAGGTCCATAAATTTGTAAAAAAACGCATTGCTAAAATTTTAACATTTATAAATCCATATTTCATTCAAATATTTTTTAATAATTTTTCTCAAAAATAGAGTTTAAAAAATTAACTTTTCTTTTATTCACAAATATATAAAAAAAAGAAAGAAAGAAAAGAAAAGAAAGTAAGGGAAAAATACTCCTCAAAACAGAGGTTGTTTCATATTTAATTCAAGGAAAAATAAAAGCACTTTGAAGTGAAGTAAAGGATTCTATTATATTTCAATTTCAAAAGCTGAAAAAGGGATAAAAATATCAGAATATGTTTGTTAGTTGTTACTTCTTTTCTCTCCCTAGAAATTTTGCAATTTTACAGTGCGTCTCAAAATGATAGGTCCACCCTTATTTTTCAAAATTTCGACTCTTAATTAGGAATAAGAATCACTTTTTTTGATAGTGATTATATATCTGTAATTGTTATAACTATGTTTGATTAAGTTTTTTAAAAATAAATCATTTCTTCTTATTTGATGCAAATTTTCATTTTCAGATGGTTTCAAAAAGATAGGTCCGCCTTCAGAAATATTGCCCCAACCACGTAAATTTCCAAAAATTTGCATAAGTATCGTTGCTTAGTATTCCTACGGGATTATGCTTGCTGCTGTAGAGGTATTTAAATTGATTTGAACAGCACTTCGTAGTCAAACAAAACGGGTTGTCATTGCAGTCTTTCGCTCGTTGAGCAAGCGAAAATTGATGCATTTAAACAATCTGGAAAATCGAATAGAGAAATAGGTAAGCTTTTAAACAGATTGCAAAGTGTTGCAAACAATTTTTTGCTATTTCTAAATGCTTATAGCAGTAAAAAATCATCTGGTCGCCCATCAAAAGTGACAGCCCGACAAGGAAGCACTATCGTAAGGGACCTAAAAACTGGAAATAATGAGCATATCTACTTTGGCCACACAACTAAACCCTTCAATATCAAAATCTACAGTCCACAGAGCAGTAAAGAAGTTTGGCAGTTTAGTTTACTTGAAGAGAAAAGCGGCTTCGAAATTGATTAAAAAGCACAACGAAAAGAGATTGAAATTTGCACAGGAAGTGATGTCCTGGAAACAAGATAGGCATCGTGTGATATTCAGCGATAAAAAGGAAATCAACCTGGATGGCCCAGATGGTTGGCATTATTACTGGCACGATCTGCGTAACGATAGACAGATATTCTCGAAGAGGCAAGCTGATGGTGGTTCCGTTATGGCTTGTGCCCGATTCAGAGGGATAGGAAAAACTGATATAGCATTTGTAGACAATCGTTTGACTGCTTGCGGGCTATAACAAGCTGTTTGAACAATATTTTATTCCACAATCAGAACCCATTGGGGGCTCATTCTTTTTGTTCCAACCAGACAATGCTCCTCTGAACTCTGCAAAGTCCACCTTTGAATGGTTTCTGGATAATGTTGTACATATTATCGATTAGCCACCTTGCAGCCCCGACCTGAATCCAGTAGAAAACATATGGGGTATACTCGCAAGAGCGGTGTAAGAAGGCGGAAGGCAGTACAACAGTACTGCAGACTTAAAAAGGGCTATTTCCTCCAAATGGTCAAAAATCGAGACAAATTGTTTGCAAAAACTTATAGAAACCATGCCAAATAGGATTCATGAGCTTATTCAGAAAAAAAAAAATCAGAAACATTTCTTATTAATTCAACATTTATTTGATGCTCGGTTCAGTGGACTTATCTTTTTGAAACAGCTGTTTCATCTAATTTTAGTTTTCCTCATTATTCCTATTATTTGTAAATTATTTATGAGCTATTTTACATTGAATGAAGTAATGTAGTTTATAAAATAGTACTTTGAACACAATACAACCTTTTTTACCTGCATAACTTTCGTTTTTACTGGTGGACCTATCATTTCGAAATGCACTGTACAGTCCTTGTCCCTTCTGTCCACTTACCGATAAAACTGTAAAATAATGTTTAGAATCTTTTTTTTAACTGCATTCTAGGATTTGGTATTGTTTGTTATTGCTAATTTATATAAAAAACTTCTCGTTTTACTTTTAGTTTTCGCTTAGTGACAGATTGGATATACTCTCACCCAAAGAAATATGACAAAAAAATTAACGAACTCGTCATTGAAATCATTTAATTATACTGCCTTTATTTTTCTTCTTATTTACCCTTATAGTGATTTGGTGATAAATAGATATGTGACAAGAACAAGTTTATTAATTGCTAATGCAGTTTTTTGTTTATACATCCAAGTTAATGCATTATTTCATTAGAATATTCAATTTTTTGAGGTGTGGCTAGAAAAAAACCGAACTGATGCTATAAAAAATTTTTATTTTCCATTATTTACAATTTGATGTTATCTCCTTCAATGTACTCTCCTCCTAGGTCTACACACCGCTCCATACGAATTTTCCACTGTTCATAGCAATGCTGCAGATCGTTTTCGGTATGTCCATACATCACTTCCGTCGCTTTTTCTTTTACTGCTTCAACACTCTCAAATCTAGTTCCTTTCAAAGCTGACTTGACTTTAAGGAAAAGACAAAAATCACAGGGGGCCAAATCAGATGAGTAGGGTGGATGGTCTAAGATGGGAATGTTGTGATTGGCTAAAAACGTCTTCACTAACAAGTAACAACGCATTGTGAGCTGGGGCATTGTCTTGGTGCAGGATCCATGTCTTTTTTTTCCACAAATCGTTCCGTTTTCTCCGTACTCGCTCACGTAGGGTAGTCAGGACGCCAGCGGGACAAACAGTGAATCAGCATTACCACATTAGCGTCCTGACTACCCTACGTGAGCGAGTACGGAAAAAACGGAACGATTTCTGGAAAAAAAAGACATGGATCCTGCACCAAGACAATGCCCCAGCTCTCAATGCGTTGTTAGTGAAGACGTTTTTAGCCAATCACAACATTCCCATGTTAGACCAACCACCCTACTCACCTGATTTGGTCCCCTGTGATTTTTGTCTTTTCCTTAAAGTCAAGTCAGCTTTGAAAGGAACTAGATTTGAGAGTGTTGAAGCAGTAAAAGAAAAAGCGACGGAAGTAATGTATGGACTTACCGAAAATGATCTGCAGCATTGCTATGAACAGAGGAAAATTCGTATGGAGCGGTGTGTAGACCGAGGAGGAGAGTACATTGAAGGAGATAACATCAAATTGTAAATAATGGAAAATAAAAAATTTTTATAGCATCAGTTCGGTTTTTTTCTAGCCACACCTCGTATATGCTTCCGTGCAGACTGAAAAAAAAAATAAAGACTGCTTCCGAAATCTCTGATCTTTTTTTTAGAGTTGTTAATGTGCTTAATAAGCTAAAATGTGTCATAGAAAAATTAGTATTTTGCGATCACGAAATTTCAAAAAAAAAAGGGGGGGGGGGAGGAAAGATAGAAAGAGAAAGAAAATTTATTTTGAGTAAAAAATTTCCGAGGTGGACACTTTTCAAATCTTTAGTCTGATACATTAAAGCGTTTGTTTAAATCCGCAGTATGGAATTTTTCCGGAAAGCGTGAAAAATTGTTTCCCAAATATACAAAAAGAGTTGCAATTTGTTGATTGTTTATTCATATTTTAGCTATAATCCTTCAGCATACTTGCTGTACTTTAATGTCATCAAAAAAAGAAAGAAAGAAAAATATGAAGCTGGAAAATTAAAAAGCCTTTACTTAACTTATCGTCAAGAAAAAGAGAGAGGAGGGAGAGGGGACGCTTTTTCCACTTACATCTAATCAAGAGATTTTACGTCGATGGTTCTGTAACTAGAAATATGTTAGTAATTAAAGGTAAAAAAATTTGTCGTGACAGAACTTTGAAACAATAATATAATATAAATAAATGAATAAATAATATGATTAAAAGATTTTCACTATTACATTATCATTTCCTCCCCATTCCTTTTTAACAGCTTCTCTATTCTCACGTATGTCGCAATCACTTGTCACTGCATACTTTTACCAGCCAGAAGTTCAAAAAAGTTTGAGAAACGCTGCCTTATTCCTACAGTTTTATAAGTTTTATCCAATGAAAATCAATTTCTACTACAATACGGTAAACCCTTTTTAAACAATAAAAATAAGGAGAAATGCAAACGCTTTCCAACAACATATTGTTTGTATAAATTCTTCGAAAACAAAACTTGGCAACAATTTCGCAGAGCTGAGCAATATCATCCGCCGGCAGCGTGTTCCAACGATAATACAGATCACCCCACTCACTCGAAAAAAAAGAATTACAATGGAAATTCATTCTGGATGAGTCGTCGCTTCCCACGATTATTTGGTTGAATTTTTTAATCTATCGCCAGATGGAGATTTTCTAGATTTCAAATGTTAAACAAAATAGGACACTATCGCATCGAAAGTGTGATTTAGTATCTTTGCTTCATTAGCAAAAAAATGTGGCAAACACTGAAGTGCAGTTGCACTTGTGAAATAATACTTTTGATGCTGTATTTCTCAAGATTAAAAAAATTTTGGCAACAGTACAGAGGAGACGGTTTTTGAAGATTACCATACTTTTTTTGAAGTGAAGATACTTATGATGTTAAATTCGTTGTTACTAACAGGGAAATTTTACGGGCAACTAACATTTTTCAAGCAAAACAATAAGTATTTTGAACCATTCAATGTAAAATTTATCTTCTGCAAACTATCTTTTCTCTTGGATTACTGTATTTTTGTAAGATGAATTTTAATGGTGTAGTTGAATTTCCGAAATACATTTCGGGTGATTTTTCCAAAAGTTTGCCAAGCCTGGTAACTGACTGACATTCAAAAATGTAGCATTTCAGTCAATTACCATACATTAAAAATTTTTTCGCTCTTTTTTTCACTTAGTTGCCTCATAGGTGATGGAACCGTTAATTTTACTCTTCATCTGGGAGAATTTTTATAGGGAAACAAAGGGAAGAACTGAGGCATCAAAAGATTTCGCATAAAAAACCTTTTGACGTACAAATAATACTTTAGTCATTATTTTATGAATGAATTCAAGCCGGGCATTGAACTTTTTTTCGGCATTGACCTTCTCACGTTCTGCCAGGAAACTTTTCAAAGATAGCGCAGTGGACAAATCTTGTTCAATCTTTCCTAATTTGTTTGTAGAAACAATATCTCTGCTCGTTATGTTAAAGTGTTGAAAAAGCCATCCTAACAGGAACCAGTCTCAACAGAGCTGTCAACAAATCTTTTGGAGAGTATTGAAATAGCTATTGAATCCGCCATCTGTGTGGGTCATAGCCCTCGATTTTGCGAAATTTTCAGCAGAGTTTTGCCAGTTCATCAGTCTTTATCCGGATACATGATGTTATGTGCACCGTTAGCTCATTATAACTGATGACAAGTCTCAGAAAATGTCTATCGGTTTCCAAAAATGTCTATGTAAAATAAAACATATATTTTTGAAGAATTAATTCGATGACATATCCATGACCCACAGGTCGAGTTTACAGCTGATATAGAGGGAAAATTAAAAGAGATTCAGACATTGATTTTTTTTTTAGAAAAAATATGAGGTCATTCATCGGAAAACTAAACCTTAAATGATTTGCTGCAAATAATGTTCATTTTGTCATGAGCTTTGACTGTGCTTGGAAATCATTTTTGACGTTTCTAAAAGATCAAGTTCAGATATTCGAACTAATTAAAGAAGGCTTAGAGTTTTTCTCATACAGCTGCTGTAAGCAGTTTGCAATCTTTTTGTAGAATGATAAAAAGAGAGTATTGATCTCAGAAAAATATAAAATAATCCTGAACTCTAGTTCAGATTATTTCAGAGTGCATTAAGCTACAAATCTTTTAAATTTCTTTCATATTAACATTTCAATTTACTAAAAACTACTTAGATTCATTGTTAAAATCTCCCAAGCTTATGAACCATTACGTTTCAGAAATTGCAAATATTTAAATATAAAATATCATACGTTTTTGTTATTTTTCTAGCTTTTTGAAATCGTCAAAAAAAAAAAAAAAGGAAAAAGAAAATTGTTTCCTTTAACGCTGTCTTATAGCAGTGCATTTTTCTAACACAATTCCTACCTAGTACAATTCCTACCTTTCCTACCTACCTTCGTTTGAATACGAATCCTTCCTCCAAATTCCCAAGGACATTTATAATCAGCCGGCAATAAACGATGCGTTATATGTCGATATAAATTGTGTGTAAAAAGTAAACTGATTACCTTAAAATACACTCTTCACGTCAAAAAAATCGCTCAGTAAATCGTGTTATTCTCCATCTCTGTAAAAGCGAAATTTTGAGTAATCTGTTGCAGTTTAATAGTTAGGTCATTTCAATAAATCTTTTAATACCATAATTGAGATGAATAAATTTAATGTCTATGAAGTATTTTCAAAATAAAACACAGAAAGTTACATGAAAGATAAATAAATTGCAATGAAAATGTGCCTTTCTTTCTCAATATTTGTAGCGTGCAATTCGTTTACTACATGACCAAAAATTAAAGTTATTGATCATTAGTGAATGTTATGGCACATAAAATAATAACGGGATCAATTAATTTTGTAAATGAAAAACACAAATTTAGAAATTGGTTTTAAGAAAATAAATGCAAACTCCGCATTAGTAAGAGGAATCACGTTATGATATTAAAGATCCTTTGTGTGTGCTTTGTTTCACCTTTACATGGAGGATCTAGAAAAAATAAATATTTAAAATTTTTATATATGCTATGGCCTGCGAGAATCATATTAACCCATTAATGCCTAGCGTCCCTTTTTAGGGACAGTCCAAAAAGTGGCCTGAATTTTCCCAAAATGAACATTTCAACCAAATAATAGTTTTCAATTAGTACCTTGGTATTGTTTTAATTCGTTATTAACAGATTGAAGCACATAACCATTGTAAAGTGTGTTCTGTAGCAGTTTTAATATGATCTTTATCAGAAATGACATCGTTCGCAAGCTCAAGAACAAAAAGCTAAGTTTTAAAAGTTATTAACAAGTAAATCTATCTGTGTTTGATATATGTGCTACTTTGATCGATGTTTTAGTTTACCTTTTTTTGCAATTTTGTAAATTTTAAATTTTTTTAGGATTTTATAGCAATTTAAGAACGTCCCTAAAAAGGGACGCTAGGCACCAAAGGCTGCATTGTTTAACCGTTGCTGGTTTCTTGCTTAGAATCTATAATTTATATCAAAATAAGTTAGTAAATGTTTTTAGACTGAAAAACAGATAATAATTGTCATTTTTAAAACTTATTTTATTTTCAAAATCTAATTAAATTAAATTAATTAATATATATAAACTTAATTACAGAATGTTCTTAAATATTTTCTCTTCTTTTTTTTTAATTACAAAAAATACTCAAGGTAAATTTTGAAAGAAAGCTATTTCAAAAATGTAATTCTTTAAAACACTAATTATTCCTTATATTTCATTACTTTTTCATAATGCATTTAGGTGTTTATTATTGTTTAGTCTGACTGTTGGGGGGAAGAAGCCCTAAGCTGTTTTAGAAGCTTAGCATTTCACCTTGATGAAGAATTCAAGGATTGCATATGTGTCTGTTGTTTGGAAAAGGGGGGGGGGGGTTGCAGATTTAATTTCAGAATTCCTCGAGCATTCCAATTTTGATCTCTACTGTGAGAATTTATTTACTTCTCTTGCGCTCCTACGTGATTATTTGTCTCAGCAAGGTTTTGTGCAAGAATCGGATTAAAAAATGCTCATGAACTGAAGTTACGTTGTTCAAAAAAGAAAAGAGAGGAAGTTTTGAATAAATGTCGATGACAGGTAAAATAATATTACGTTGGTTCGGTGGAATAATAGCAATGTCCTAACTATTGCATTGAATCTTCATGGAATTTATCCTATTGTAAAGGCGATTGTCCAACAGCGGAAAGAAAGTAATTGAAATTGATGAACCAAATATATATGGTTGCTCAATACAAACGTTGCATAGGGAAAAAGATCCCATGCATCAAATATCGGGAACTACCGGTTTTTGATCCACTCTAAAAAATGGTGGTAGCCGCTCTTCATGCTGTACAATATGCATTGAGCTCAAGAGAGTTGAGTTAGGTATTATGGGACTAGTTGTTATATTGTTTTAAATAACACTTAGGTAAGATGTGCCCATTGAAGTAAAAGACCTTATCGGAATGCAGCAAATGCAATACGTAGGTTTTCAGAAAAAATGTTTTGCTGACTTTCATACTCAACAACACCAATATTTCCTTGTTCTCTGAATCTACTTCCCAGTTTATGTTAATTGCTGCTTTTATTTCTTCTTAGAAATTGTCAATTTCAATATTACATCGTAGGCAGAAAAAAAAATTTTGGTAAAAAAGTATGTGGGTCATTTTCACCATATGCTTACATTTCAAAATTTTTAAGTAATTTTTTTAACTTGCTATTTTCTTTTAGAAATACTAACAGATTTTTAGTCACATATTGTAGGTGTGAAAAAAAGTAACTATTTGTACACTTTGATGAATAATTAAGTATTCAAATGCTGTTGTAAAACTGTAAGTTGAAATTAAAATTGTCGTCCATTACCATACAAAATCAATATGAAATCTCACTTTTAAACTATATCATACAGCCTAGAACCAACTTCATTTGAAATTATTTGCGCCCTGAAGCTTAAAACGATGTTTGTGATGATTGAAATATTGATCAAAAACTCTATGGTAACGAATTTGACATTTGGTAACGGATTTGACCAGTAACGGACTTGACATTTCAACCAAAATGTCAAATTATGGCTAAATTGTCGAATTTAAAAATTGAACTACAATATGCATTTTCTTAGAGTTGTATAATGAACAATATTTAGGGGTAAAAATTTAGAAAAAGTAAAAATTAATACTAAAATCTTTGGTAACGGACTTGACAAAGAATAAAAATACGCACCTGGAAAAAATTTTGTGCGAAACACCACAGCAATACTTCTCGACTCAGGGAAACAAAATGGTACAAAATAGTTACGTCACTAATTTGTTAAGTTAACTGAATACGTGTTACCATCTTTTGACTTCAATAAATACCTTTTTTAGCTAAAATAATCTTAGGGTAACGGACTTGACAAGAACTTCCGGACAAAATATATTCATACATTTCTTATTGAAATAAAATTACTATTATTTGAAGTTAAAAATCAACGTAAATAAAGCACAAATAAGGTAGAAAGTACAGCAAATAGCTATTTCAAGGCTACAATGGAGCCCCTTCATCAGTGCAAGAAGCTCAGCAAACAACATGAAAGCTGTAAGAGAACTCAGTTCTCTTACAGCTTTCATGTTGTTTGCTGAGCTTCTTGCACTGATGAAGGGGCTCCATTGTAGCCTTGAAATAGCTATTTGCTGTACTTTCTACCTTATTTGTGCTTTATTTACGTTGATTTTTAACTTCAAATATAGTTCAGCACAAAGCCTATTTGATCATTTTTCATTTAAAATTACTATTGTCAATATTTATCATGAATACCATATACTAATAGTCAATATATAAAAATAATATGTCGCATATACTTTTTTTGACCATTAAGTAGAGGAAAAAAATAGTTGAACTTGCGAAAATTGGTAATGGACAAGCGTTTTTGCCTTGATTCTCATTTTTAAAGACTTATATAAAAATAAATAAATAAATTTCAATAATTTGTTGAGTGATAGAATTTTTTGGGGGGTATTTCTTGCAGAAAATAATTATTCGCATTGAATTTAAGATATACGTTATGCTTCAAAATCGTCTTTTTAACCTCCGGACAGCAAATGTAAGCAAATTTTGAAAATGACTCATGTACCCTCTGGTGCCTAGCGTCCCTTTTTAGGGACGATTTTTCTTTCTTAAATAAAAAATTTATTTTTTACATGACAATTTTTTAACTATTTTTCCTATCCATTAAACACTATTTGTAACCAGTATACAAAGTATCGTTGAAAAATAAAATGTCAGGCATTAATGGGTTAACCCATTAATGCCTAGCTTCCCTTTTTAGGGACGGTCCAAAAAAGGGTCTGAATTTTCCCCAAAATGAACATTTCAACCAAATAATAGTTTTCAATTAGTACCTTGGTATTGTTTTAATTCGTTATTAACAGATTGCAGCACATAACCATTGTAAAGTGTGTTCTGTAGCAGTTTTAATATGATCTTTATCAGAAATGACATCGTTCACAATCTCAAGAAAAAAAGCTAAATTTTCAAAGTTATTCCCAGCTTCCCAGTTTATGTTAATTGCTGATTTTATTTCTTACTATAAAATGCCTTTTTAAATATTATATCGTAGAAAAAGTATGTACCCTCAGGGGTCTATCGTAACTTTCAAGGGACGATTTTTCTTTCCTTAATAAAAAAAAATATTTTTTATATACTATTTTTTTTATATTTTTTTCTGTCCATTAAGCACTGTTTGTCAGTATACAAAATATCTTTAACCCTCTCGGCACCCTGGACCTTTCATTTCATTTTATTTACTGATTTTGAATATTATATTTCATTATGTTCACTAGCAGTGTATGCAATGCTCGGAAAAAACTCATAGTCGCTAGATTTAAATGCAAAAATCAAAACCTCTATATCTCGAAACCTGTCTTTCTCGAATTTTTTTTCTGAACCCTCGACATTCGAGATAGACAGGTTCTACTGTATATTTATATATGTATGTGCATATATATATATATATATATATATATATATATATATATATATATATATATATATATATATATATATGTATGTGCATATATATATATATATATATATATATATATATATATATATATATATATATACACATATATATATATATATATATATATATATATACACATACATATCCCATTAACATCAGGTGTGCCGAATTCGGCACATACCTCCAGAATCAGTTTGCCTCAGTTGCTGAGTTGTTCCACAATAGAATATTGTGACGTTTATGGCACATTCGTATCTGCCGGCAGCATTGAGCCTTTAAAAAATAGGTAGGTGTGCTTCCTATGGTCTCCCTTAATTGATTTGGAAGGAAAAAATTGTTGTCCAGAAAGGGAAAAAATTGTTGTCCATATATATTAATTATAATCTATACTAGCTGCAATGCATTTAATTCACCAAACAATATAAGATGTCTCACATATAATAAATATTTGAGAAATTGAACAGCTTAAACCCTATTGAATCTATGTATTAGTTCATAATATTTTTTAATGGCACTTTTTTCGCCACATACAAATATTACTCAATCATACAATCGATTTTGTAAAAAATAGATATGTTTTCCAATTATTTTTTGTATTTTAGGAAAATCAACATTTTCAATAACAGAACAAAAAAACAAAGTTGCAACTTTTCAAGGAAGATTTTCTTGCCTGCCGCTTTTTCAAGAGAATTTCCTGAGAATTATTCTTTTTAACTTTTCTCAATAAATATTTTGTTTTTAAATATCAAACCTGTTTTCTTAGAATCTTCTTTATCACCTTTTTTCTTCTCTCCATTGCTGATGTCTTCTTTTTGATTCCCTTGTTTTCCACCATTTCGAGTATTTTTTTTCTTATCAGTCTTTACCGGCTCAACTTCTAATGGGACCCATTTTTGTTTTGTTCCTAAAAAAATATTTACCAAGAATAAGGTACCATTATTTCAGGAGGAAATAAGACACCCAAGAAAAAATTAATGACACAAAAAAGCAATAAAAATGTCCATATGGGATGCATTACACTGTTAATGCTGTAATACTGTAAACTGTTGAATATATCAACCCCTTCAGGACCGGCGAAAAGAGGAAGAAGCGCTTCCCCAGGTCCGCGCGCTTCGCATGTGGACGCACGCACAGGCCCGGGGGATTTTTGAACTTAAGCCTACTTTCGTTCAAAAATTCATAAAAAACAATCGCATCAATCAAAGGTGCTGAAACTTACTATTTACAACCATTAATAGTCTCTGAATGTTTTGTTACGATTCGAGTTGATTTAATTTTCTAAAATGCATAATTTGCATATAGTTTTTTCTCGATCTTCGCTTTTCGTTCTTGCATCAAGATCACGTTACGCATATGCAAATTGCCGGCAGCATTTAAGCTCGCTACCGGCACTTTGCAGGGCTCGTACTTGCTTTTCAATTTGATCGGCGACTCGGTTGAGTCGACCAATCTTTAAGCCGATAGTTTCGGCATTGTACCTTCAGAATGAAATTCGTGCAAAGAAAGGTATTCATTGTAAATAAGTTCATCCATGAATAAAGCAATTAGTTTTACTTTGGCTATTGTGTCACTGACGAGACTACAGGTTGGACTTTGTAAGCTGATCCAATACATGCAGCTTAACAAATAGGTTATGGGCCGCTTGCCCAACCTAACGTCGTGATCGAGTTATTGTATCGTCGAAAATTTTTAAGTGCTTTGATATAAAAGTCCTTCAGACGGCGGGCCAAATAAATCAGTTCAAGATGGAAGTCCGAAAGTTAAATAGGGAAAACTATTCCACTTGGATAAACGACATAAAAGCCTTGCTGATGCATAAGAACTGTTGGCGAATCGTTTGCGGTCTGGAAAAGGAGCCTGCTAAAGAATCTACAGGTATTCCGGAATTTAACAAACGTAAAGATAAAGCGTTCAGTTTGATATACTTAAATATAAGTGATGATTATAAAAACTTAATCAACGATACAGACGACCCGACCGAAGTTTGGAAGAAATTAGAAACCCACTTTAGACCAGATTCTCGAGCAAGAATTGTGGAACTTACGGACCAATTCTTCAACTGCCGTATTGACTCCGGGGAAGACATTGACATCTACGCTAGTAGACTGAAGATTATCATCAAACAACTGCAAGACTTAGGGAAACCCATTCCAGAATATTACCAGTCATTCCAGCTGATTCGCTATTTGCCTCCTGAATTTGGGCAAATTATACAATCCATTTATAGATGGAAAGACGAAGAATTCGGTGTTGACAAAATTTTAACAGAGTTGCTATCAGAAGAGTCACGTTTAAGATTGATTCAAAAAGACTCTGAGATGTCCGTTCTAGCTATGAACACTTATGTTAAAACGTCTAAAGATAGAGTGAAATGCGAGTATTGCGGAAAACTTGGACATTCGAAAGAAAAATGTTTCAAGCGGAAGAAGCAAGAATCTAACTTTATCAGCAATGTGAATTCTACAGAACAAGTTACTAATTCATGGTATGTGGATTGCGCGGCTACGCATCATTGCTGTCAAGATCTAAACCTATTCGTGGACTATACCCCCAATAACAGTTCGAGCCTTGCAACAGCTGTGAAAGGAGCAAATTGTCCAGTGGATGGAACTGGGACCGTTGTACTACTCTTGGACTCTAAAGGTAACAGAGATAAATTAGTTCTTACTAATGTTCTGTATTCCCCTAAATTAAGAAGGAACCTTTTGTCTGGGTCACAATTAGATAGAGAGGGTTATTCATTTGAATGTAAAAATGGTATATTAAATGTAAAGTCTAAAGATGAAAGTAAAATTATAATCTCCGCAAAATGTAAAGACGGTCTTTACCAATTTTCGCCTAAATATCCGAAAAAGGTAAATATAAAAATTAAAGTTAATAAAACTGACAAGGGTAAAAATGTAAAAGAATTCAACAATGCTAGAGATCTTAAATCATCGGCAAAGCCGAAAAATCAGATTATTTTTTCTAGAAATGATGTAAAAGTGAATTCTAATCCCGGAAATTCTAACTCTAGTCAGAATTGCAATAATTCCGATGGTTCTAAACCTAAACGTGTTTTTTCTAGTACTAAATTTGATAATAATTTAAATATTTGGCATAAACGTTTTTGTCATATTAATTTTAAATATATTGTAAATACTAGTAAAAATAATGCTGTTCGTGGTTTAGGTAATTTTAAGAAAGTTGATTCTAGTTGTGAATCCTGTAAAATTGCTAAATCTAGAAGTGTCTCTCATAAGCCACTGCATAAGATTAGATCAGATAGGCCGCTCCAATTAGTCCATACGGACCTATGCGGAAAACTCCCATGTGTCGCAATAGGCGGATTCAAGTATTTTATGTCCATAACTGACGATTATTCTCGAAAAGTCACTGTTTTCCTACTAAAGGAAAAGAGTCAAGCAATAGACTGTTTTAAAAAGTATCAAAAGAGGGCAGAACGATTTTTGAACACTAAAATTGTAAATGTCCGAACGGATAATGGGATGGAATATTGTAGTGATGAATTTGAGGCTTATTTGGATGAACAGGGCATAAAACCAGAGCGTACTAATGTGTATACACCACAAATGAACGGGGTCGCGGAGAGATTCAATTATACGGCTCTAGATGCTATTAAAGCAATTTTACATTCTAGTAAATTAGGAAATCAGTTTTGGGCAGAAGCATTGCTATGTTTCACATACGTGTGGAATCGCGTTTGCCACGCGGGCCAAACTTCAACACCTTTTGAACTTTATGCTAATCGCAAACCATCTGTCAACCACTTGAAAATATTCGGCTCCCCTTGCTTTTTGGGGTTTCCCAAAAATTTAAGAAGAAAGCTTGACATGCGGGCCAAAAAGGGTATTTTCGTAGGATATGCTTTAAAAACAAAAGGGTACAGAATTTGGTTACCTGCTGAGCGCAAAATTGTAGAGACAATTAATGTTAGATTTGAAGCAGAATCGGAAAGCAGTGGAGCAGCACTGGACCCTGATAATTTTATAAATTCGTCAGATTCAGATAGCGATTCCGATCAGGAAAGCTTAAATGAAGGGGGAAATGATTTAGAACTAGTGTCAGTATTAGAACGCGGTGAACAAAGTAAAAGTCAAACCCCAACTCCTGTTAAAATTGTTTGGATTCGGAAAGCTGTTCCCCGCGCTGATAATTCACGAACTGATATCTATTATTCAATTGAAGGATCAAAGGCAAGACTTCGTTCTCATAAAGATGTAGAAGCTTTCTGCAGATCACACAATTTTGAATACTTAAAAGAAAATTTCGATTTCAGCGGGAAAAACGAATTTTCCGGTGAGGTAAATTTTAATGAAATTAATGTTTCTGAAGCATGACTAGATGTTCGGATACCGAAATCTTTTAATGATGCTTTAAGAACTCCAGAAGCCGACTATTGGTATAGTTCTATGTCCGACGAAATAGAGACCATGAAACAACGCAAAGTTTGGAATCTTGTGCCTAGACCGGCCAATTCTAAAGTAATTGGTAATCGTTGGGTGTTTACATTAAAAAGAAATGATAAAAATGAAATTGTACGTTTTAGAAGTCGCCTTGTTTTTCAAGGACATCGACAATTGAAAGGTATTCATTATGATCAGGTATTCAGTCCTGTTATTGAATTTTCATTAGTACGATTGTTTTTTTCTATTTTCGTGTGTAAAATGAACTGGATTCATAATCAATTTGATATAAAATGTGCTTATTTATATGCTCCCTTAAAGGAAAGCATATACATGTCTCAGCCTCAGGGATTTCAAGACCCTGATAAAATTGATTATGTTTGTAAATTAAATCGCGCTATCTATGGACTACACCAAGCTGGTCGTGAATGGTTTTTAGAAATACATAATGTTCTTATTGGTTTTAAATTTAAGAAATTATCATGGGCAAATTGTGTTTATACTTTAGAATCAAATGTAATTTTAATACTTTATGTTGATGATATAGTAGTATTTTGTAAAAATGAAAAGTACTTGAATAATGTAATTACCAGTCTTAAATCAAAATTTGATATCAAAGTCCTCGGTAGAACGCAAAAACTTCTAGGCGTTGAATTTGAAGAAAAAGACAATTCATTATTCATTCATCAACAAAGCTATATCGCTAAAGTATGTGAAAGTTATCGCAAATACAATTTTCCAACTGTTTCTGTACCAATTGCTGTAGGAATTGTACTTTCTAAAGACCAGTGTCCAAATTCTAAAGAAGAAACTGAAATGATGTCCAAATTACCTTATCGTAACATCTTGGGTTGCATTTCCTTCATAGCAAATAGAACGCGCCCAGATTTATGTTACGCGGTAAACATCTTGTCACAGTTCCAATCTAATCCAGGTTTGTTTCACTGGAATGTTCTACTTAAACTTCTAGGCTATTTAAATTACACAAAATCTCTGAAACTATGTTTGTCTAATGTTTCTAATTTAAAAATTGACTGTTTTAGCGATGCTAGTTTTGCATCTAGTCGCGATGATAGAATTTCGATTGGCGGAATGATTTTATTCATTGATCAATCGCCTATTATCTGGAAAACATTTAAACAGAAATGTGTTAGTTTATCGACTATGGAATCGGAGTATGTGTCTCTTACTGAAGCTGCAAAAGAATTAGTATGGATTGTTCGCATAATAAAAGAATTGGTAAAATTTAAGTTTATTCACATAAAACCAAATTTTAATCTTCTTTGCGACAATCAAGCGGCTATTAATTTCTCAAATTCGCCGATAGAAAACAGTAGAACAAAACACATTGATATCAGGCTACATTTCTTACGAGACTTAATATCAGAAAATTTGTTTGAATTAAATTATGTAAATACCAAACAAAACTACGCGGATATTTTTACAAAACCAATGAATAAAATCAAGTTGAACTCTTTTCTAAGAACTTTTCTGACTTGAAAAAAAAAAAAAAAAGTTTGAAAGTCCAACTGTGTACTTAGGTAAATTTTTTTTTGTAAAAATGTTTGTGTTATTAATTGTTGTAATTTTCTTGCATGTATCTGACGGACATTTGAGGCCTATTGCATTCTATTTCAACTGTATCTATGAGAATGGACCTTCGTCGGGGGAGATGTTGACGGACCTCATCCAAATTCAATGTCCTGTTTCTGGAGATCCATGAGTTGGAAATAAGAATGGTTCGCCTGCATCGACTCCCGGTGCAGGTTCACGCCTCGGCTGTTCCTGTTTAGATTTTAGAGTTTTGTGAAAAAAAAAAAAACTCTCTTAGGAACTTTTTGAACTTTACAGTTTTTGCAGGATTAGGGTTTCAAGATGTCAGGATGCAATGTTTGTAAATTTCTAATGTTATTTTTGTATTAATGTTATGAGGTGATCTTGTATGCAAGAGGCGGGCCCTTGTTACGATTCGAGTTAATTTAATTTTCTAAAATGCATAATTTGCATATAGTTTTTTCTCGATCTTCGCTTTTCGTTCTTGCATCAAGATCACGTTACGCATATGTAAATTGCCGGCAGCATTTAAGCTCGCTACCGGCACTTTGCAGGGCTCGTACTTGCTTTTCAATTTGATCGGCGACTCGGTTGAGTCGACCAATCTTTAAGCCGATAGTTTCGGCATTGTACCTTCAGAATGAAATTCGTGCAAAGAAAGGTATTCATTGTAAATAAGTTCATCCATGAATAAAGCAATTAGTTTTACTTTGGCTATTGTGTCACTGACGAGACTACAGGTTGGACTTTGTAAGCTGATCCAATACATGCAGCTTAACATGTTTTACAACAAAGATTTTTTTAATATAATTTTTAAAAATGGCGTTTTTTGAAGAAAATGTGTTTATTCAATCAAACAAACTGTTATATAAGTATTTAATGTTAAAAAACCTAGAAGTTTGCCAGCAATTATTCAGAATATATACAAAACATTAAATATAAAAAAGGAAATGCATGCGACGGGAAATGTGAAACATATGATGCCAATAACTGCTAATCTTTGAAGCTTCTATCTCTACTTGCCATTACGTTGCACTAAAATCCCCCCCTCTCCCTCCGTATAGGCTATAGCCTAAGATTCATTGACTCTAATATTCGAAAATAGCTGCTTCATTTCCATATCAAACTTGTTCATCAAATTAAACATTCTACCTTCGGGTAAAAATTTTTCCTCCATCGCGATTGAAATAAAGCTGATCCTAACCGTACAAAACGGAACACTTATGCAAACTATATTGGAAAAATGAAGGAGAATCGGCGGTATTCATACCAGTAGTAATATTAAGACCACAAGCATTGATGATTTACTTCTGGGTTCTAGTAAGTTAGTCAGGCACTGGAATTTCTACGGCAAATGCTGCTGTACGATAACCAGTTAAATAAATGGGAACTTACTGAGCTCGCACGTGGTATGTGTTTCGATACGACATGCAGTGTCAGTACTAAAGTTGGAGCATGTTTGAACTTGGGAAATCAAACTAGGGAAGCAACTTTTATATTGTGCTTTCCTATTATATTTTAGAAATTGTGTTTTCTATGGTATTACAACCGAAGTCTATTCTAGTCTTGGTCTCTCAGTATTTTAACCGATAAACCAATACATAGGTCGAATTGGGGTATTTGATTGCTTGCAATGTCAAATGCGATGCAATTGCTTGCAATGTTCACGCAATTGCGTGGAACCATCCACTGTCATTGGATCTACAATACTGCATTTTAAGCGGTTTCAGCAATCATAGTAAAGGATAAAACATTTTAATTTTAAACCTGGAGTGAGAAACGATGAGGTTGAGGAGCAGTAGCGTAGCTATGGGGCCCCACAAACTGTGTTTTAATTAACGGAATGTAAAATATTGATAATAGTAATTAATTTATTTTTTATTTTAAAACCTTTTTCTTTTTATAATTTTATGTATGCCGGTTCATAAAATCAGTCGCTTAATGAAATCAAATATCCTAGGAACATATGTGATTTTAATAAGAGCGGGCACTGTATTAAATTCTATTCTGCCAGATAGATTTTAGTTAACATCAGTGTATCCAACCAAAATCTACCAAAGCAAAGTTACACATTTTGTATGATTTGTCTTATAGCGTGGGGTTGCAAGTTGTGATGCTCAGTTTGTCTATTCAATTTTCATTTTTTAGTCTGTTTGGACTTGACCGGTTCATAAAATCAGTCGCTTAATGAAATCAAATATCCTAGGAACATATGTGATTTTAATAAGAGCGGGCACTGTATTAAATTCTATCCTGCCAGATAGATTTAAGTTAACATCAGTGTATCCAACCAAAATCTACCAAAGCAAAGTTACACATTTTGTATGATTTGTCTTTTAGCGTGGGGTCGCAAGTTGCGATGCTCAGTTTGTCTATTCAATTTTCATTTTTTAGTCTGTTTGGACTTGACCATTTTTTTTTTTTTTTAATCGGTCAAAATGCCGCCCCCCTGGCTGCTGCGCCCGTGGCAAGAGCCACTCCTGCCAACCCCTAGCTACGCCACTGTTGAGGAGTTGGTAGCCAATTCAGAGCAAAATGCAACTAGTAATGGAAGTTGCGCAAAGTCAACTTCTGATGAGCCATGTAAAAGAAGTGTCCAAGGAAGATACTAGAGCTTAGTGCGATTTTCTTGAGCGGAGCACCTTCTCTTGGTGTATGTTTTCGTGTCCCAGGAGCGGTTCCTCGTGTTATATCTGTGTCAAAGATTCTTTAAGGCTTCAAGTTATGGATATTTCACAACCAGTTCAAACTTGCAGCCGGACAAAGAAAAGGTATTCGTAACATATGAATGTAATTTCTTTCACATTCTTATCGTTAATGGGAAAGAATATCTGAGAGCTTGGTTCCCAGCAACCCTTTTTGTGCAAGCACTGAGAAATGATTCGGAACATTTCTAGCGTCCTTTATTCATGTAAAGAAGAAACTCAAAATACATCAGCTGTTTGATCCTGAGCATTGGAATCTTCAAGATAGCTACCAACAAGGCTTTGTACTACCAAAGAAACTGAGGATTGTAAACGACAACACGGAGCGTGGCATGGCCCTTATTGAAGCATTCGTTAAGATAAACACTCATGACGAAAAACAAAGACAGTGTCTTCTTCAAGTGGTACAGGAACACAGAAAAGGTTTCAAAGTTGCAAAAAAGTAGCCTTAAAAAGTATTGCAAGAATTAATGAGCGAATTACTGTATATTTAATGCATTTAAATTTGTTTTTTATATTTTTTCTGTATTTGATAAGTTTTCATACTTTTCTGAATTTCCTTGGTTTTCCAGATATTTAGTTCATTTTGTGATTGCACGCTTTTTTTCTTCAGAGACATAAAAAAGTAATAAAGTAACTTTATTATTATTTATGTTTGCATTTGTACCACTATCACAAAATTTGAAGTACTCCTAAATTTAAATATAGTTTACGAAAATTTTGGCCAAATAATTCAGTGTATGTTATAAAGGCCTAAATAAGACGGTAAGACGAACAAAAATACAAAGGCTACTTTTTTCCATAGACATCATTTACGTTCACGTTTTTGACAATAACACAAAATTTCAAGGCGTTTGAGCGACCTCCAAATCTATATATATAAAAGAAAGTCGTGTTAGTTACACTACTTATAACTCAAGAACGGCTGTACTGATATGGCTAAAAATTGGTGGGTAGGTAGCTTAGAGCCGGGAGACGGACATAGGCTATAATTTATGTGTGTCAGTTACACAAATAGAAAAACTGTCTTATTGACTAAGCCTTTTTACTAAGCTTTTTTTGACACCTCCATGGCTGAGCGACATAAAGCACACGTTCTGGCAGCTACCGGTGCGCAGTAAACAGGTTGTAAGCTAGCGGTGCGTTGAGTGTTATTTGACTTTTTTGTGAAGTAAATTACAAACAAACGCGTTACTTCCCTTGAAATTTATATGTGATAAGCTGTCAGAAACGATTGCTCATTCCTAGAATCCCGATAATCCCAACCGATATGCCGTTTGAATTTAAAAGACTTCAATTTCCGATCCGTCTTGCATTTGTCATGACCTTCAACAAGTCACAATAATCTAAATGCACGGGCAACGCCGGGCGGGTACAGCTAGTATTAATATATTTTGTCAAAATTTTGCGCAAATAATCAGTGTATATAGTGGCACAAAATAAGAGGGTAAGACGCACAAAAATGCAAAGTTTATTTTTTCCCATACATTTCTGAATCACCCTATTGTCCCACTTTTCTCGCTCATGATCCCAATGGAGACAGTACATTTCATAGAAGGTTAAACTTAAGGGTAAAAGTAAAAGGGGAAAGAAATCACAATGATTTAAAAATGAGATAAAAGAATTAACAGCAAAAAGAATAATCTTAACCCATGAAAAGATTATTCACTACTTAATTTTAAATATCTTTCACCAGTCAAGAAATTAATTAAAGAAAAAAACTTATGCAACAATAATAAAGATATGTGTGCAATTACAATTTGCATTCATACATGATCATAAGAAACAAATCAATAAAAATTAACTTTTGTTACAAAAAATAGTAGAAAGCAAAAGGCTTTTGAAAACAAAAAAGAACCTAAGTTTTAAAGTTTGCTTAAAGTTTCTGGACTAGCTGCATGAGCATTCTTCAAAAGCGTATTGTTCAAATTTTTGGTTTTGTGGACACTGCTACCGACAGTCAAAGTTCAGAGACTTTTTGATTCCTTACAACATGACTTACAAAACCGAAGAAATTTCTATGGCGGCAGGAGGCCAGAAACTGAACAGGGGAGACATGAAGCAGGAGAGTTAGCATGTATGCAGCAGTGGTTAACTTTGAAGAATACTAAATGCTTTTTCTGCTATCACTAAATGGTGTAAACCTCTTAACTTGAATACTTATGAGAAAAATTCAAACCAATGCTATAAGTACCTAAATATTGAGAATATTCTTTCACACCGGGTCAGTACACTGGCCCGGAAAATATAAGGAAAATATTTTTCATGAGCATGTCACTCGGGGAAATCAAAACTCGAAATGCCGAAAATGAATGACAAAATTTTGAATTTAATTACACTTCAAAACAAAAGAGAGAAAAAAAAACATTACTGAAAAGAAAGAAATTCTGCTTAACCCTACACTGCATGATTTTTTATTTTTCGTAGAAAAAAATATATGTGTTTGTCAATGTAATAAGAAAACATGGAAAAATATTTTAAAAAATTTAACTCTAAATTTTCACCCCTTTCTAATTAAAAATAGTTTTGTTGCCAAATGGCTACACCATGCATTCAACAGATAAAAATGACTGTAAATGATAATCTTGAAATTAGTTCTGTTTTGTAAAAAAATAGAGGAATTGAACATTTGGTGAACTGTACTCTTGTAATCCTTTACATTTTGACATTTTACATTATTTTTTATATGTACTTGTACTTTCCGATGATCAATCCTGTCAAATCTGATGTCTTTTGGAGGCTCTCTCGCGCAAGCTTTCTTTCTTTTCTCTTTTTTTTTTGGTTTGTAACTAGTTCCTCTGTAGCTAATGGTCTCCTTTTAATACGCTTTTATTAATTTCACATGTGGGTTTGCTTGTATGTATGTATGTATGTAACTCTGAATAAAAGATGAAATTTACATTCTTTGCAAATATAAAAGTAATATATTTAATATTATTTCTAATACTAAAGGCTAAACTGTATTGCATATTGATGTATTATAAGTACATGTAAACTTAAGTGCGGATATTCAGTAGTTTTGAAAATCAGAGGGAAACCCTTGATGATCACAGCGCATTCCAATGTAAAAGCGTATTTTTTAGTTTTTTTTTTTTTTTCAAAACTATATTTTAAAATTATTAATGACTTTACTTGTCCGTGTAAGCACAACGTTTGTGCTAACTGAAATCTAAAATGAACACGTTTTAAAGGCTTTTCCCTATTGATTTTTTGTTTGTTCACTCTGTTGAACATCAACTAAGCATTGATAATTGCGAGGTCTTATAAACGGCAGAACAGCCAAAAGTACCACTTTTGGGTCCGCATGATTATATTATACCTTCCAAAAGAGAAAGAAGCTAGCGCGAAACATAAACAAAGCATATACTTCATGAACTATAGAGATGAATCGAAGTGTTCTCTGGATGCTTACTGCATAATGTTGCCAAATGGCTACAGACGTGTATTACGTCCTAGATTTTTTCCAAATAATTATTTTGATGTAAAACGCATCTTAAATGAAAGATAAATGTTTATTTTATTCATGTTATTTTTTTAAAAGACGAAGAAAAATATTTCATTGTAAAAAATAATTTCAAAATATGGTAGTTTGAGTGATTTTAAAAGCTATCCATATGGATTCAATAAAGAGCATGTAACAGACCAGTGCTGCCATGTATGGAGGATAAATGGTGATAATTGCTTTAAATATACCCAATACTTGCTTTTTATGCATTGAGTTGCCTTATGACTACATTCTGCTATTCATAAGGAGGACAAATTGTCCATGTAGCCAATTGGCAACACCATGCAGTGTAGGGTTAAGTGCACGGAAAAAAAAACAATTGAAAACATTATTAAAACTCATTAAAGAGTTGAAAAGTACTTCAACCTGAAAGTTTTTCAAGTTTGATATTTAAAAAAAAACAGTTACAAATATAATATGTAATTAAAAAGCAGTAGCTACCTTTTTTTCTATTTGCAGGAATGCTATTTGTTTTGGAAGTTTCTTGATTTTCTTTTGCAGAATCATCATCTTGTACGGAATCACTTCCGCTAGGTTCTTTAGATGATTTTGTTGAATTATTTGAACTACCAGCCTGCTTCTAGAAGAAAGCAACATAAATATTTATTAGCAGGCATCAACTATTGTTAATACTGAAGTTTCAATTTTCTCTTTAACCTTTAGGAATCGGGTGGTACACATGCTGTACCATAAGTCTTTTTTCTTTAGAGGACGGGATTGAAATTTTCGAAACTCGAACCCTTTGGAGCCGGGGATTTTTTCAAGGTTTAATACGTCTGGTACGAGTTTATACCTTCTCTTTCCATATGGAAAAGAAATCTGTGGTTTAACTGTCGTGCTACCTGGGTCGAAAGAAAAATTTCCAAAAAACAGCCCCGATCCAAAATCATTTTTCAATGTTCCCAATCAACTTTTCTAGATTTAAAATAAAAAATATAATTTTGGTTCAATATTACCCTGTAGTGTACTTTCTATCCTAATTTATTCATTTCATTAAAATAGCAATACAATTTCACTGCAATAATGAGCAAAGCAGCAATTATTTAAGTTGATTCATTTAAATCAGTGTTTTTATTCATGACTAGAGATGGGAACGGTTGGAAAAAAAATGGAAAATTTCGGAAAAAATGTTTTTGTTTCTGGATTAGTTTCTTTCGCTAGAGATAAATTGGAAATTTTGAAATTCCCAGCACAAAACAATGTGTTCAAAAACTTATAATATTTAAATTCCAATACTTTTTTCTTTTCATATTTTTTTATGTTCAATATCCCACATGAAAACACTAACTTCATTAGCAGAAACTGTAAGATAATTTAATTTCCTTATACACACAGGTATTATATGCTACTTTTTTCTTTAAAACTGTAAGCGTATACACATGACATAATCAGCCAGTAATTGAAATGTTAAAGTTAAAATTTTATTACATTTCACTTTAATATGTGTGTGTTTATACATATCGCACACCGTGCATGAAAGGGGCACTTTTTAAGTTGGATTAGCATCAACCCATTAATGCCTAGCTTCCCTTTTTAGGGACAGTACAAAAAGTGTTTGAATTTACCAAAATGAAACATTTCAGCCAAATAGTGCTTAATTATTACTTTGGTATTGTTTCAATTCATCATTAACAGATTGCAGCACATAACCATTGTAAAGTGTGTTCTGTAGCTGTGTAACCAGCATACAAAATATCTTTGGGAAAAAAAATGTCAGGCACAGTGTTAGAAATAAGCGGTCGTTAGTCGTATTTTGCGACCAAAATTTTCCATTTGACGCCTAAACATCCAAACCCAGGCGCCAAGTTTGACGCCTAAAGATTTTACAATCCCAGAAAGCCTTTCTTGTCTGACTCATCATGATTGACGAAAAGGATTCGCGATAACATTTCTCCCGCTCCTCCCGGCAGTTGCTCCTCCCGGCAGTTTGTCCGCGAAGCATACCCCCCCCCCCCCCCCACCGTGCTCCACTCTTCTTTAGCCCTCAAGTTGCCACAGCGCACAAACGCATGTGACGCCTCGCGAAGATATGCATGCGGCGGCGTTTCCCAGCATCATCCGGTGGACCACGGACCAACGGAACACCTTAGCTCCGGGGGCGGGGAAATAAATGCAGTGCGTAGTTATGAGCGGTGGGGTGTTATAAAAAAAAATCCGTGTTTCGTTCAACGCTCCTTATTGTCTTCATAATAGAGAAAGGTGATAGCTTGCTTTCGTTAGGACGTTTAGGGCGCAGGAGCACCGTTAGAATTATGCATAAGGGGTTTTTTTAGGGGGGGGGGGGACAATGAGCAAAAAAAATTCTTTTCTGAAAAAAAAAAGGAAGAAACATTTTAAATCTAAATAAATAAGAATTTAAAATGTTTTTAAAATTATTTTTTTTGTTTCCACAAAGAGGCCAGGGCCCATGTTTGTTGGCTATTCTCTTGTAAAAATAACGATGTTTATTTTGCTTGGCCACGGACCCATCACTCCTCAGTAGTAATGTAGATAATCGAAAACATTCAATGTTGTGGTTTATTCTGTGCCACCCTCCCCTCCCCCATCCACCTAATCGGCATTCTGTTATTTGGCTACTGTTAGAATAAATCGCTGAACCATTGAATCATCAGGAGGAGGAGGGGCAGCTGTTCTTTGTTGCAGATTATGATGTGCTGAATTCTAAAACAACTTCAGTCAAGCACCCCCCCCCCCCTGGGGAAAAAATGAGCAAGCAAAAAATAATTCAAAACATCCATCGAAATTTCCAACTTTATCTGCTCCATGCACCCCCCCCCCCTCCTTTTCTAATGCTTATTAAGTAGGCTGATGGCTGATCTTATGCGCTTGAGTCAGCGAAATTATCACTGTGTTGTGTCTACAACCCGCTTGCTCGCTTGGCTTGTTGGGAGCTATAGATGACACAGGATATAGGTATCTCTTATTTTCAAGGAGTTTGTTTGAGGAAAAAGAAATGAATAGCAATTATAAAAAGAAGCGATAAATGCAAATGTATTTGAAGCTAATTAGACAAAGTTACTTTTTACATTTTAATGAAACTTTTAATGTTTTTTTTAGTTGGTAGATCATTTTAATGAAACATTTAAGTTATTGGATTCAAGTGATTAATTTCGAGAGATCTTCCGATTTTTTTCACAAATCTTTCTATTTTTTATTTGAAGAGGATGGCAGGTATAGCAAATTGATTCAACAGATTGCCAAGAAATTTAGGTGGTAGATGTCCATGGGAAAATTTAAGACTGAGTTTCTGGGGGGGGGGGGGGTCTTTGAGCAAACAATAGCTCTAATAATTGCCTACATGCTAATTGTTTGATTTTTCGTAATATTTTTGAAAATTTGTTTAGCTTTTACGATTTTATATGGATAATCTTCATTTTTTCCAATTCTGCTAATGAGTTTTACCTTTTTAGCTATTTATCAAAAAACAAGCAGTTTTTTTATCAAATTTCTCTCATTTTTCCGAAATTTGTGACAAACGGATTATTCCAAAACTAGCGTTTTTTTTTTTTTTTTTTACAATCCTGCTTAACATTTTCTTCCAAAACTTTTGATGACTGGTTTGTTTGGATTTTAATAAAATTGATACTAACTGATTAATTCAGCCTTTGATGATTATCATACTTTTTAAAAAGCATTTAGAAAGTGAGTAAAAGATTATCCTCCACCCTTAATTTAGAGCTATTCGAGAGAGTAACTACACAATCCTGAGTTATGATGATAAAATTGCTAGTCTTACTGAGTTAGGTTTTCTGCCCTTAATAGTTTATACACCTTTTGTTCCCCTTCTCCTTAGAGACAGGTCTAGCTCTTTAGAAAACATTTTGCTCTTTTTTAATGGCTTGCAATGTTTTTGTCTATATTTTCCTTTAAAGAATTGCCATTTCACTTTAAAAGTTATTTTGGACACCAATGCCTTTAATGAATAATGTTTTTTTCCTATCAGAAAAGGACATTCTGCCTTTTTCAGAATTCTTCTGAACTTTTTAGAAAAAATTCATGATTTCTCGCTTCATGATTTTGGAAGGTATGTTTTCATTATTTAGAATCATCCCAAATAAACTGGTAGGGCATTTCCCCCGCCCCCTTGTTTCCCATAAATCCGTCCATGCAGTTGCTGCATTTTTCCTGCTCTCTATTTGAAGGGTTATCCACTGTTCTGGAAAGGGGAGAGACGAAGGATACAAAGCCCCCCCTGACCCCCCATAATTAAATGAAAAGAAAATACATAATAACATCGCGATATATCGGCACATCGCGATGTTATACTAGTGATGTATTGCGATGTTAAAATCTGTAACATCGCCCAGCACTAGTCTGAAACAATAACATTCTATACCATGCTCATTTTCAAACATTGCCAGTAACATATCATACACGAATTGTGTTTGTGTTGCATTTCTGTTAAATAAAGATTTTTTTTTAATTCTGATAATATTTGAATTTTTTTAAAAAATGACGCCTAGATTGTTCATTTTGACGCCTAGAAATTGATCCTAGGAGTCACAATGACGCCTAGACTTAAATTTCTATTTCTAACACTGGTCAGGCATTAATGGGCTAACTTACCACAGGCTTAAAAAAAGATGTGCCCCTTTCATTCTCAGTATGCGATATGCAGGATTGTTTGGTTTAGAATAAGGTTTGAACCACTTTGTTTAAAAAAAATGGTTCTTTTGAAAAATACTGTTTAATTTTTGACATATTAAATACTTTTTACCAAAATATTTTCAAAACGTTAGCTTTTTTTTTTGAAAATGTAAAATCTAGTTCATGCAAACTAATCAGCAATGCTTTAGACACTTTAGAGATAAGTTAACGGTCAATAAGTTTAAACTTTTTTTTTGTGCTATTTTTGATGAGCTATTTTACTATTTTTGATGTGCAGGTTTGCTAAATAGTTTCTTTTTCCTTTCTTTTTATAATCAATGCAATTTTTTTTTATTAAGTACGTAAGCATTCCATGCTGAACAACTAAGTTTTTCTATTTTTTTATTATATGGAGAAAAAAATCTAAGTAGTTTTTTATCTTAATTTATTTTTTCACAGCCTTTTACAATTCAATATATAGCCCAAGAAGTACATGTCAGCCGATACTATAGTAGACAACATAGTTTATGACTTATTTGATAAAATAAGATAAAATGTGATTACTATTCAGTATAAAAATTACAAATATGTGAATGGTAAAGAGAGATTGACAACAAAATGGTACTAAGTGCTCTATTTCTACTCATAATATTTTAGACACTTGATTTTTCGGAAGTTAAGTTTTTAAACTATGGATGGTTTATTAAATAAGTTTAATCGAAACTCATATGGAATATGAGTTTATTACTACTTTTTGATTATTTTTGAAAAATTGCAATACAAGCATTTTTAGCATATTTGTTTTGATTTTAGAGATAATAAACTTAATGAAGTATTCATCAATTTTTTCATGAACTAAAATGTAGAAAAACTGAGAAAAATAAATTAATAAAATCTGTCAGATTAAAAAATTCAATACTAATTAATATTCCTGAAATTTACCCCCTGCGTATATTTACCCCATCTACATCACTAATTCTGACTCTTCAAGACGTGATGAAAAAAACTTGTTAATTTTGTTATACAATATCTCTGAAATGATGCTGTCAATGTAGAGAAACAAAGAATGCAACAATATTTTCTTTACCAAACTTTGCAAAAGAGAAAAGAAAGAAAGATAATTGTCACATCTAAACCATTCAGCTAATTTGCATGTTATTAACTCAAATGGGAAGGAAATATCTACTTAACAGTTGGTAGAGGAAGAACAAAAACATTACTTGAACCCCTCCACCTACAAAAGTTTCACTCTAAACTAATGCACATTATTTAGGCTTTAAATAGGCAGATAATATATTTTAAGAATTATTCATATACTTTGATGATATGTCTAGACATTAAAAGCATGAAAAACTTTCAAATAGAAAAATAATAGAAGAGATTTTGGGTTATATTCATTGCATTTCGATCGTGTAAGATATGAGACAAGGCCAAAAAAATGTCATATTTAGAGCAATTAAAAAGGTTTGCAAAGTGTAGTGCATTAAAGTCTCTCCTTCCATCTACTGGCGCTAGTATTGTGCCATAATAATAACTACTACTTCTTCTGGTTGGTTGCCATTAGTGACGAGAAACAAGATCGCGAGAATGTTATGGAATGGAATGAGAAGAGATAAGAATAAAATGGTGTTTATAACTTTGTGAAGTTCATTTTATCAAAACATACTACACTGGCGCAGTGTTGACCGTATTCGAACTTTAATCTTTAGCAAAGGGAACTACGAGGTAGGCAACCTTTTTGCTGTTCTAAAAATTTTAAGCGTGGAATTTAAAATTTAATTTGGTTTAACTGCTTGTGAGAAATACATAAATTTAGCCATGTTCCGAGGCGCTCGGAAAGAAGAACTAAAGCTACTCGCGGAAGAAATTGGACTGATTACTACTCCGGAAATGAAAGTTATAGATTTAAAAGATTTAATTTTAAATAGTGACTGCTATAAAAATGATGAGGAGTTTGTTGAAGAATATTTTAATTCTATGATGTCGAGTAGGAAAGCAAAAGAAGAGGAAGTGCGATTGGATGTACAACAGACGCGAGAATTAGAACAAGTGAATGTGAAGCTAGAATTAGAAAAAATGAATGTGAAGCTAGAATCAGAAAAAATGAATGCTAAGATAGAATTAGAAAAAATGAATGCGAAGCCAGAATCAGAAAAAATGAATGCGAAGCCAGAATCAGAAAAAATGAATGCGAAGCCAGAATCAGAAAAAATGAATGCGAACTTAGAATTAGAAAAGATAAGTCTTGAACGAGAAAAAATAGCTTTAGAGAAATTTAAATTAGAAAATCAAGTGGAGAATATGGATTTACGTCAAGCTAATTTTGAACCCATAACACAAATTTCTGTGGAAAATTTAATTAATAGCGTTCGCACGCTAACTATCCCCGTTCCTACGAAGCAAGAAGGTTGGAATCTATTTTTCTCTTCATTGGAAAGATCTTTCAAAACTAAACATGTTCCGGACGAATTTAAAGGAGAAATTCTTTTAAATTTACTGGGAGAAAAGGCAGCAAATATTTTGGTTTATATAAAAGGTGAGGAAATAAATGATTATAATAAATTAAAAAATATGGTTCTGAGAGAATTTGAACCAACTCCGTTAATTTGCTTACAGAATTATCAAAGGACAAGACGCATGCAAGATGAGACCCATGTTCAATTTGCTTCGCGACTGGCGACTAGTTGGGATCAGTATTGTAATTTAAGAAACGTTAATGATTTTGATTCTTTAAAGGAATTAATTGTTAGTGATAAATTATATCAAACACTTGATCAGGAAACCGCCATACATATAAATATAAAGCAGGAAGAAGGTTGGTTCAAACCTATTAAAATGGCAAGAGAGTGCGACATGTTTTTTGCTTCAAAAGGGAAGTCGTTTTCTGAGGTATATTCAAATTATAGAGCTCTAACAATCAAAATCACCAACGAAATATTCCTAGACAAGCCCATAATTAAGTGAGACGTGAAGAAAACAGAAAAACAGAATGTTATATCTGTGGGGAAAATCATTTAGCTCGGGACCGTGTGAAAAAGTACTCTCCATTGGGAAAAGAAGATTCGATAATAGCCAAAGTAAATTCCGAATATTTAAAATCACCAGTTGCTCTTCAACCTCTGAAGTACGTTTCAGTTTTCGTTAACGGGAAAGAAGTAAATTGTATACTTGATTCTGGATCACAAATTATATATATATGATAAGTGTTATCCTATTGCTTATGTGAGTCAAAAGCTGACCAAGGCTCAGCAAGCTTGGTCAACAATAGAACGTGAGGCATTTGCTATTGTATGGAGTTTAAAAAAATTTGAAGTATGGGTATTTGGTAGTGAAATAGAATTTTATACTGATCAATAATCCTTTACCATACTTGACAAGAAGTGCTCCTCAATCTTCGAGATTGAGGTGGGCTTTCGCCCTTCAAAAATTTAATATTAACATCAACCACTGTCCTGGGTCAAAAATGCCTCACGCAGACGCACTCTCTCGCCTTATTTAAGATTGAGTTTCATGGTGACACATCAATCTTGTGTGGGGGGTGTAGTGCATTAAAGTCTCTCCTCCCATCTACTGGCGCTAGTATTGTGCCATAATAATAACCACTACTTCTTCTGGTTGGTTGCCATTGGTGACGAGAAACGAGATCGCGAGAATGTTATGGAATGGAATGAGAAGAGATAAGAATAAAATGGTGTTTATAACTTTGTGAAGTTCATTTTATCAAAACATACTACACTAAGCAGGAAAATTTTGTTGACTTGTTTGTAACTTTTCATGACTTAAACATCCCTTTTGCGCCCAATTTTCCAATTTGTTATGTCTTAAAAAGACATGAATATACCTTGAGACATTTTTCTGAGATTCTAATGGTTTAAAACTAATATAAAATAGGACTGGGTCATTTAGAACATATCCAAGAAGTAGTAAAATTAAGAACCTTAATACAGTATCTCATTGGTGGAAAAGGCTGATAGAAGAAAGATACTTACTTCGTTCATATGCACCTCACCTAATGTTGGCCATTCACTAAGAGAGTTTGTGTCATCCTATAAGGGAGACAATGAACTATTTTATAGAAATGTCCAAAATTTAAAAGTAATACATATTTTACAGAAACGACACGAATTAAAATTTTGAAATTTAATTCAAAACTAGATAATGTCATGCTTCTCTTTTAATTTTCCCTTTCAGGATAAACCTATTTATCTCTTACATATTTACCTTGTAGTATATGTAAGGGGTCTGTCTTGCCCCAACCTTCATATCTTTGAAAACTATTCAAGTTGAACTTAAGATGATGAAAGAGAATAAACAATGTAAATAAAGCACAAATTATCACAAAAATACAGCGAATAGCTATTTCAAGGCTAGAATGGAGCCTCTTTATCAGTGCAAAAAGCTAAGCACACAAGCCCACCATAAGCGAACTAAATACCAGGGCGAAGACACTGGTATATATAGCAAATGGATTGACCAATAGGAACTCACGACAGGGGACGATAATCGACTAATAAACGAACAGCAAGTCAGCCCCGGAGAGCGGGGGGGAGGAGAAGAGGCTCTATTAGAACTAATGAGGTTCCATTGCAGCCTTGTAATAAGCTATTTGTTGCATTTTTGTGATAATTTGCTTTATTAAGAGGCTGTTTTTTTCCCCTTTCATCATATTTTAGCACAAAGCTTATTTGATTATTTTTCTTTCATTTAACTTAAGATGTCAAAATAAAATAGGATACTGCAAAACGTCTTTAATCAGAACAATTTTCAGCTTTAGTCATAAAAAAAGTAATTAAAAGATTTTTTTTTGGGTAAAAATATCTGTTTTGTTTTGCTCTTCATATTTTAAGGAAAAACAAAACATGTTGAACTCTGTTTTATTACCAGATTGTGCATTTATAAAGAATTTCTGTGTGGGATTGGGAATTTGTGTTCCCATTCACCCCACTATTCCGATAGACCCCGTTTTAGTAATTTATCAGATTACGCTCTCTTAAGGCTACAGTACACCTTGAAATTGACAAAAATCCTTCAAAATGTTGATTTTTTTTTTTTTTTGAACTATTTTTATGCTCTGAAAAGAGCTTTATCCAGGGCAAAAAGAATTGTTTTTATTCGACCTTTATTTCCTTAGATATTGCGTTTTTTAGCGTTTCACCTACACAGCCAGAAATTGCTCTTTGAAACATAAAAATGAGTTTTTCTCAGAACGAAGAATTTGCTGCGAAGGTGAAACTTCGAAATGCTCCCTAGGTTTAAAAAATGTACATATGAAGATAAAACTTTTTTTCTGTATACCCTAATGCTTTATCTATCAATTGTTGGAAACAGATTTTTGAAAACTGGAGGCAACGTTATGTTGTAGCAGGTATAAACTTGAAATAAGCGCGTTTCGACATTTTTTTTTGGAAAATATGATGGGAACATTCATTTTTGTCTTTATTTTTAATTTGAACATTAAATATGAAACATTTTTGCCATCAATTTGTTAAACATTAAATATAGGTGTGGAAAAAAAATATTTTTAAGATATTTGCTCAATATTTTTCTGCATGGAGCGTTTTTAGTTTTATTAATTTTTACTAATAAATTTTTCTAAACATGCTCAATTTCTCCAAATATGTTAAAATATTTATTTTTTTTGTATTTATTTACATAATAACTAAATAAGAACATTTTAGGAAAGTAACATGAATGTAACTATGTTTTTAAAAAAAAAATCCATGAAAGGTGTACTGTAGCCTTAACAAAAATTCTTTGTATGACTATGCTTTTATTTGTTTTGTGCAATTCACATATCAGAGACTTTATGTCCGTAACACTAATTTATTATGTCTGTATAATGTATAATAATTTTTACAAATTTTACAAACACCCGTAAAAATTTTACGGTTTTAGAAAGCTTGAAATCTCTAGAACAAGTAACTAAAAGATCTTTTTTTTTTTAACACATGATTAATTTACAGGAAAATTGCGCATTGCAAAACAATGTAGAATTCTTGCAAGTATTTCGAATTATGTCTGTAAGATTTTATTTTTTGTGTTTTTTCGTAATCAAGGAATCTGCACCCAAATAACATCAAATTAGGCAAGACAGAAAAAAAAATGTTAATTTTTATCCAGCCAAATCGTAATTATGCCGGTTTGAAGTTTTATTGTTACATCTGTAACAGTTGAATTGCACTATAGTAAGAAAAATATATAAAGTATCTGCTCTTGACTCAAAATTATCTGCATGTTAAAAAAGAATTACAGGTGGGTAGATAACATTTTTAGAAAAGAAATGTATTTTGATATCAATTATGTATCCATGAAAGTAATGAGAACTTTTTTCATTAACTAATTTGTAAAAATTGAAGATAATAAATGTTAATTAAGGATTCTTGGTCATGCACATACATGCAGTTTCTCACTGCGCACAGTAGTGAATGTATATAAACATATGTGCATTGTGTGCGTCTGTATTATCTAGCTATGTTTACCTCATGAGCAAGATTCTTTCTACCCAATGACAAAAAAAAAAGAAAACTGTGAGGGTCTGTGAGGATTTTAATTTTATTTGATACTTTGTGATAAAGCCATTTATTATTGATACAATCCAAACAGCCATTGAAACCATCAGTAAACAAAATTATAACACTAAGTAAACTTGCATAATAAACCAAATAGTCCCCACCCCCTCCCACAGTTTTTATATTAAGCATATTCCTAATTTTTAACTTCGGCAAACTTTTGCAAAATACATATATTGCTTCTTAAGAAAGCTTAATATATGTTTTTTTACATAAAAAATTTGACTAGATGGCTCTTTTTGTTGATAATGACTAATTGTTACATGAAAATGTAAACCATTAACATAATTAACCCATTACAAAAAACTCAAGACTAGACTAAACCAAAAATAAATTTTATTAGGATTAACAGGCGGAGTCTTTACAGAAAGGAGAAACGTTACGCTATTAGATTGATGAGGCTAAAAATGTTGGAGCTCAAGAGGCTTCCTAATAATAATAATAAGTGATTACCGTATTTTCCCGGAGTATGCACCGCACCCATCTTAATATATAAAAATTACGTGTCCCTGTGTTTGTGTCCAATGGACTCCTCAGTTACTGAACCGATTTTAACCAAATTTTACACGCAGTTTAAGTTTGGTTCAACTTAAATGATAGGATAGTTTTTATCTCAATTTAGGACCGCAATATATTTTTTATTGCAAATTATCTATTTAGCTACCAGCTTTTCTGTATTCTTGGCTAAAATTCTTTAAACATACCCGGAATGCCACCACATAATCTGCGGTTAAAAATTGGTTCACCCATAGTTCTTCTACGTAATTTAAATCCACCGAGATTATGCAATGGTACGCGTTTAGTTATCAAAAAAATCACCAGGAACATCATTGAGGCAATCATTTTGACTGGCAAGTTTAAAGATGAAGTAGTTCTGTTGCCACGTATCCCAATGACACCGTCAGAATCTTCAATACCCTTCAAAAGGCTACAGTTTCCCATTCGTTTAGCTTTCGCCATGTCCGTTAATAAGTCCCAAGGACAAACAATGTCAATTTGCGGTTTAGATTTAGAAAATCCAAGTTTTTCCCATAGGTTGCTTGCTCCTGTGTGGGAAAACCGTCCAATCTATTTTTGTTTACAAGAGACAGATTAATAAAGAATATTGTGCACCGATTAGTGTTGAGTTAAACTGAAATTAAAAATGCTTATAATTCAAAAAATAACAAATAATATTGGTTAATTATCTACCCTACTTACATTATTAAAAAATAAAATGTTACATTAAAAAATAAAATGTTACAATAGCAATTAGCAAATTTTTAATTACCTCAATTGTTACAAGCTTGAATATAATATTTCTAAGTACTAAAATGCTACAATTTTTTGTGTTGATTTTTTGTTTCTAGCAAACTTAGGAAATTTTTGTTCGATTGTTTTCATATTTTGACCTCAAATTCATATTTATATAAAGTTGATCTCTATAACGGTAATAAAGTTTTTCGTTTCTATTGAAACATTATAGTTTAACCCATACCTTAGCCACAGTAACGCGTGGCCAGGTCAGCTAGTCATAATATAAATTAAAGAAAGAAAAATGCTAACTGTACTAGCAGCATTCGTCGTAAGTGCTGCACAAGTTAAACAATTTAAAAACGCTATTAATAGTTAAGAAAAAAGGAAAGCAATTTGAAAAGATTAAATATTATAAAACACTTTTAAAATATTTAAAGTATTTATAATTTAGGACTTTGAATTCCTAATCACGGACTTTGCGAATTTTCGAATTGCTACCGAAAATTTAAAAATGAAAAATTTTCGGTAGATCCCCGCCCCCCCCCCCCCCCAGGCTTTTTGAGAAACCAATGTATTAACATGAAATGTGCATGGTTTTTTATTCATTTTTGATGAAATTGCAGTTTTACACCCTTTGACTCCCCCCCCCTCCCCCGGATAAACTTGAGATGGGACTGGAAATTTTAATTTTATTTTAGTAGGAAACATATTTTACTTCCCCTTATGAAGACACTAACGATAATTATATATACATTTTCAAAGCATAAGCATTTATGTTATCTTGTAGATAAATATTAGTGTTTTTTACTAGATAATGGATGAATTTTCGCCATTTCAAGTATTTAGTATTCTGAAGTTTTTCTCCCCAACTAAATACCTTTCAGCATTTAGATGACATGCATGCCAAACAGTGGGAAAGAAGTAATTATTGTTTTATACTGTAATAAGGTTGCATTCATCTGAATTATCTCTTGTCTTTTCATGTAATTTGAAAATAAAAGAACAAATGCAAATGTATTTCTTTGCATTCATTTCATTGATTAAAATTTAAAATCTCAACCATTTTTTTGCATAATAATTGAAGTATTAGCTAGTTAGGGCTGAAATGTGTACTGCTTATTTTCCCACAATTCTATATTTGTGATTTTTGATATTTTAAACTCCATCTCCAACCACACAAGCTTGGATATGGCAGATCGTAGGTGTGCAAAACTTATCAAGCATGATATTAAGTGAAACATTTCTTTCAAATGTTCCTATCTAATTTTTATGCTTATCAGCCAAATTTAAAAAACACACAACATGTGACTAAAAGTGAAATATTTTAATTAGTTAGCGAAACAAGTAAAACTTTACCTTTGCAGTCTCTGGAGCCTCTTGAGCTTGCATCTTGAACTTTCAAGAAGAGCTCTCACCCACTGTAAAGAATATTTCTATTAAATTTGAAGAATAAAAAGTAAAAACGAAAGACATACAAGATATACAGTAGGCTCAGATTGGAAAAAATAAAAGGTCCGTAGTAAACCGACAACAATAGTCAAACTCTAGTGTTGAGGTACTATTATTTTCTTTCCCAAATATAAGACCAGAGAATCAAAACTTTGTTGTCATCCTTTCTCACTCATTGAACAAAAGCAAAAGGGAGGGGGGGGGGGAGTTGTCTTCTAAAAAGGTTACTAAATATATGCTATTAATCAGTTACTAATAATTGAGTTTGAATAATTAATGCAAATATTCATTATTAGTTATTGAAAAAAAAATCATAATTATTTCTCAAATGTGCTTTTTTTTTTCCTTTTTGGGGGAATGCATAACTTTCTTCATGTTATATCAAACTTCAAAAGTACGGCACCACTGTAAAGATTTTTTGTCACTGCTTTCAAAGAAAAAACATAGACAATTTATATTTTGAATGGGTTGCCGAAAACAATGATTTGTCTTTATTTCACGTGGTTTAATGTATAGTTTTCCGAAACAAATGTCAATTGGTGGATCAGTTGGTTTGTATACGAAGGTCATGAGTTCTAATCCCAATGGAGCCAAAATATTTCCTTTTCAATTACTTACTTTTTTAGCAGAACATTGATCCATAAATTTCAATGAATATATAATCCTCACTCATTACGGGGCAAAATTCTAAATTCTAGTTGCATTGTTGCATTAAAATCAGAAGAAAAAAATGTTTATTTTACCATGGCATAAATCAAAGTAGATTCATTATGTCTCGAGGATGTTTGTGGGTGTTTCAATGAATCAAACAATTGGTAGGTGAGTTTCTGAGGACTTGATGTGGGCAGACCCAGATAATATAGACGAGCACGCAAACGCCGTTCGCAGAAAGTTTTCAAATGTTGCAGACTATTTTGATATGTTTGAGATAAATTTCTGTATTAGAACATTTTTTTGGTAAAGGACATATTTTGGTCCCCAATTTTGAGGAATCCACAGCTAATAATCCTGAAAAAAGAGTAAATATAATTGAAAAAACTTGTTGATTTTAAAGTGGTATGGTACTCTTATATACAGGGTGTTCCAAGTCAACCTTCATGACCTCTATTTCCTCAACCGTTCGTCCTAGATGCATACTTCCAATTGCAAACTTGCTCGAAATGAGGTGGAGAGTTCAAATATTGAAAGTTTGAAGCGAAAAAATAATTCAGCCAAAAAATACGAAATCTAACTTTTTATAGGGACTCTGGGTCCTCAAACTTATATTTAGGGAAAGAATCTCCATTGAAAAATAATACTAACAAAAAAAAAGGACATTTGTGCGATCAAAATTCGCGGAGATATTCCAGTTTTAAATGCGCAGGGCCCGTAAACAAATTGACAAAAGAAAATTTTCGCCCTGCCAGAGGAATAACAAGCTTTTTAGATTAGGTACGATAATGAAATTTGTTTCGTCCACGGTCAGAAAACATTGCTTCTCATTGTATTCAAAAATAAAAACAGATGCTACAAGACTACAAAACATAATAACGCAAGGTAGATTGTTATACAATTTTATATAAAGATATTAAACACACGAAATATGTGAAATCTAAGAAAAAATATACAAAATTAAATACAGAAATTTTACATTGCTTTCTTGCAAATCAAAATAAAAATAAAAACAAAATCTGTGAAAACAATGTGTTAGAAATGAATATCATTTGTTTTAATATACTTAATGTAAAATATTCTTCCATGACCAGAAAAAATGTATATTTATTGATAGCGATAGCTGAAGGTCAGTATCATGGCCTGGCTGGCATGTGATTGGTCGAGAGCGCAGAGCTCATTTGCATATGACCGACCAATCAGGTGTCAGCTGGGCTAGTAACTGCATCCTTAACTGGTGCTGTGTTGATTTTATGGTCTTGACAGTCTCATTCAGTCTGTCTGATTTTCTTCCTGCATATACTTGCAAGATGCAAGCTTTTAGTTCCTGAAAAATAAATTTGGTTTTCATCCAAGCTAAGTGTTACCTTTTTTTATATTGTGTTCTTCAGGGTTATGGGCCCAGACTTATGCTTCTATTGAATGTTGTTAGTTAATTTGAAAACTTTTTAGAAGTTTTAGTGAATTTAAACTTAGCCATTTTGAGTGAATCTGAAGTTAGCCATTTTAAATTTAAACTTAGCCATTTTGAATGTGGACTTAAATATTTTTTGAATTAGAATTTCAACAGTTTTGAAATTGAACTTTGATATTTTTGAATTAGAATTTCAACAGATTTGAAATTGACTTTGATATTTTTGAAATAGACTTTGATATTTTGGAAATGGAACTTAATATTTGGAGATTTACTTTGACTTTATAGAAGTTGAACTTTGCTGTTTTAATTCACCCAATTGCATATATTGTCGAAAATTAAGAATATTTAAGTATGGCCACTAATGAAATTTACTCATCCACTTTATCATTTCCAAAACTAAATGCCGATAATTGGAGGCAATGGAAATTCAACATGGAAATGTTATTATGTCATCAAGGTTTGTTTGGTTTTCTTGATGGTTCTGAAAAGGACTTAGATGACACTGCAGATGCAAAATCTGTTTCAGAATTTAATAAGCGCAAGCAAAAGGCAATATCAACAATAGCTTTGGGTATTGAATTAGAGCAGCAAACATTAATTATGGGAATTAAAAACCCTAAAGACATTTGGGAAACTTTAAAAAATGCCTATGAGCCAACTTCAAGGGCGAGAATTGCCACCCTTCGAACTGAATTTTTGCAAATTAAATACCAACCCCCTGAAGCAATGGCAGTCTATCTAGGCAGATTGAAACAAGCCAAAGATAGATTAGAATCCGCTGGGAAACAAATTGATGATGCCGAATATGCATACCAAATGTTGATGCAACTTCCTCCAGAATATGGAATAGTGGTTCAACAATTGTATCAACTAAGTGATAATGATTTTAAATCAGATACAGTGCGCAAAACATTGTTATCTGAATATGATAGATTAAAATGTGAAAGTCATAGTCAGATTAACCCTACTATTATGGTAGCAAAAGGGTTTAAAAACACAGATGATAATGTTAAGCCTCAGTATAGAAATAAGCTATTTGATAGGAAGAAAATTCCAAAGTGTTTTAAATGTGGCAAGATGGGCCACATGTCACGGAACTGTTATTCACAAAAGGGTGTTGACTCCGTTAGTAAAAATTTTTCACAGAAATCAGACGCATTTTATGCTAGCATTCTAGTTAACACATTTAATGTAGAGACTGGACGAAACGTAAAATTTGTGATAGACTCGGGTGCGTCCCATCACTTTATTGCTGACAAGTCCCTTCTAGAAAATTTTCAACCTTCGAAAATGATAGTCGGTTCTGTTAGTGAGAAAGTCGAGGTCTATGGCTACGGTTCAGTTAAGCTAACGTTCATGTGTTATGGGGAGAAGAAACATTTAACATTGAAGAAAGTATTTTGGGGGCCATCTTTAAAGAGAAATTTAATATCTGGATGTCAGATAGACTTTCATCAGTACTGGTTAAAAATTAGAAAGGGTAAATGTGAAATTTATACACCTGAAAATAAAATTCTTGCAGTGGCTTATCTAAAGAATAACTTATATATTTTAAACGCTACTGTTAATTCGAAAGAAGATAGAAGTAGTATAAATGCTGCCGTGGCTGAAAATAGTAATTGTCAAAATAATGCAGAAACTAAATGCAGCAATTCTCAAAATAATAGTAACATCATGACTTGGCACAAGCGATTTGGACATCAAAATTCAAATTCTTTGAAACACATGAAAAATCAAGAGTTAGTTTATGGTCTTGATAACTTAAAAGGTAACATTGAAAACTGTGATGTTTGCATTAGAGCTAAAATGACAAGAGCTAGTTTTCCTTTAATTAAAGAGCGAACAACAAGGGAAGTATTAGAACTACTGCACATGGACATTTGGAGTAGTAACTCTGGCCCTTCATTTGGTGGAGCAAATTATTTACTAACAATTATTGATGACTATTCAAGATATGCGTTTGTCTTTCCATTAGAAAAGAAATCTGACTGTTTTAGAACTTTTAAATTATTTAAAGTTAAAGTTGAGAATTTTCATAATAGGAAAATCAAGGCAGTCAGAACAGATAATGGCATGGAGTTCTGCTCTACACAATTTGAAGAATTTTTAAACAGTATGGGGGTAGATATGCAGAGGACGAACGTTTATTCACCAGAAATGAACGGAGTTGCAGAACGACTAAATCGCTCAATGGCAGAAGGAATTAGATCTTTAAGATTTGAAGCAGGATTACCAAAGGGTCTTTGGGCAGAATTAGCCTTTACATTTATTTACTTGAAGAATAGATTCTCTCATAGCAGCATTGGTAATCAAATACCTTATTCCTTGTGGTTTGGAAGAAAGTGTTCTGTTCGTCATTTAAAGGTGATAGGATGTTTAGCTTATGTTCATGTAGAAAAACATAATAGAGACAAATTAGAAGAAAAAGCCAAAAAGGGTGTGTTAATTGGATATGCTCAAAACACAAAAGGATATCGTATTTGGTTTTCGAAAGAAAGAACTGTAAAAGAAACAAAACATGTGAAATTTAATGAATTCGTAAAAGGGTATAAGGGAAACCAAGTTAAAAATGTAACAAGTAAAAATTTTGTTAATGTGCCACTACTAGAGGAAGATGATGGTGAGTCAGACAGTATGATTGAAGAAACAGGAATAGCAGTAGATGATGAAATTCCCATTCGATGCAGTGAAATTAACTGGAATCGTGAACTTTCCCAACGTCAGAAAGGGAAAACGGCAGGCAAATGGGATGTATATTATTATCCTCCAGGGAGTAGAAATCCTCGTTTACGAAGCCTTGCTGACGTAGAAAGGTATTGCAAAGAGAAAAATATAATTTTTGAACCTAATGTATTTAATTTCAAGCATGAAGAAAATGAAACTTCAGAAGATGAGGAAGCTAGTTGTAACTTGTGTACCATAGAACCTTCATCCTTTGAAGAAGCTGTTTCAGTCCCTGAAGCTGAAGAATGGAGGAAGGCCATGAACGAGGAGATTGAGACTCTGAAACAAAGAGATGTGTTTTCTATCACCAAACGACCATCTAATAAGAAAGTACTCGGTTGCCGCTGGGTCTATAAGTTGAAGAAAGATGCCATTGGCCGAATACAGAGATTCCGTGCGAGACTGGTCGCGCAAGGATACAGACAGACTTATGGCCTAGATTATTTTGAAACTTTTTCTCCAGTTGTTAGCTATGTACTAATTATTTTATTTATGGTAATACTAGTTGTAAGTAAAAATTGGGTGCATAGACATGTAGATATCAAATGTGCATACTTGTATGCAAATCTGAAGGAGGAAATATTTATGGAAATTCCCAAGGGTTTCGATGATCCTAAAATTAATAGGGAAACGGATGTAATGTTATTAAAAAGAGCTCTTTATGGTTTACACCAAGCTGGGAGAGAATGGTTTAATGAATTAGATAAATCTTTGATTGAAATTGGATTTAGTAAAATTTTGAGATGTAACTGTATATATACTTACGATAAGAATACTATTATGTTAGTATATGTAGATGATTTAGTAATTTTTTCTAAAACTAACAAAGATTTGAAGCAAGTTTTAAATTTAATTAAATCAAAATTTGATACAAAAGATTTAGGTCCCTTAAAAAAGGTACTTGGTTTAGAATTTGAATTTGTAAATAATAAGTGGTATTTGCACCAAAAGAGTTACATTGACAAACTAAAACAAGAGTTTAATTTCATTCCTTTTACTAAATGTAATGTGCCTATGCCGCAAGGCATTTATGTGAGAACAGACTTGAATGAATCTACAGTAGAAGGAAAGTTTCCTTATAGAAATTTAATTGGTTCGTTATTGTTTTTAGCAAGTAGATCAAGACCAGATATCTTATTTTCAATTAATTTGTTATCACAATTTAATTCAAACCCTACATTAATGCATTGGAAGTTATTATGTCAGGTATATAACTATGTTCTTTCAACTAGAGAATTCAGTATAAGTTTAGATGCTAAAGGTTTAGAAAATTTATGTGCTTATTCTGACGCTTCTTGGGCATCAGATAGGGATGATAGAAAATCGGTAAGTGGCTTTATTATATTTTTCAAAAGTGTACCTATTGCTTGGCGCACAGTTAAACAGAAGTGTATTGCCTTATCTAGTATGGAGTCAGAGTACCTTGCTATTTCTGAAACAGTCAAAGAACTTTTATGGTTGAATGACATTTTAAAAGAATGTTCGGTTTTGAATGTCAATGTATCAACTCCTACCTTGTTTACTGATTCTCAAGGTGCTATATATTACAGCAGAAATTTTGTTGAAAACAACCGAACTAAACATATTGACATTCGCTATCATTTTGTTAAAAATTTATTGCTTGAAAAAAAATTTGAATTGTTAAATGTTCCTGGAAAGAAAAATATTGCGGATATGTTTACTAAAAATTTGTCTAAAGAAAAGTTAATGGATTTTTGTAAATGTATTTTTCGGTCATAAAAGAATGGGGGGTATGTAAAATATTCTTCCATGACCAGAAAAAATGTATATTTATTGATAGTGATAGCTGAAGGTCAGTATCATGGCCTGGCTGGCATGTGATTGGTCGAGAGCGCAGAGCTCATTTGCATATGACCGACCAATCAGGTGTCAGCTGGGCTAGTAACTGCATCCTTAACTGGTGCTGTGTTGATTTTATGGTCTTGACAGTCTCATTCAGTCTGTCTGATTTTCTTTCTGCATATACTTGCAAGATGCAAGCTTTTAGTTCCTGAAAAATAAATTTGGTTTTCATCCAAGCTAAGTGTTACCTTTTTTTATATTGTGTTCTTCACTTAATATTAAAAACTGAGTATCTTTCTAACTATCTTTCTATGTCACGCTTCTTTCTCCTGAACGCCGATGAACTGAAAGTCGAACCAGGTACCGATAGATTGGTGATTTTTCAAACTTTATTAGTTTTAAATTATATAATTATACGATTTTAATTAACAAAGATATCTATTAATAAGTAGTAAAATTTAAAGCAATTCGTCCTAAATGATTAAATAGGAAATCCATTGTTACAAAACCTGGCTGCTATGAAACAGTAATAATAATGAAAATGAGAATTTTGAATGAAGGCGTAACTAAATCAAACATGAAACTCATTAGCGGGACACGTACGCAGTATTTTTATCGCTAGCTACTTGTTATTTTTTGAAATATAAATTAGTTGAAAAGCCATCTACTTTCTTTTTCGAACTGAGTATCTATCTGTGTCTGCTTCCCTCCCTTGAGCGAGCTGAACTTACTAAAACTTTCCTCACCATCTTAAAGGCGCAAAGTGCCGTGCAACGTCTCAATAATTTAAATGATTTTATGCAGGGAAAAAAAGGATAGGCGAAAAGCGCCTCTTAGCGAGCCGCTTTGGAGGGAAGTAGTTTGCAATGCCTGACCACGTGCGTAGTAGATTTTGAATTCTTATGAACGTTAAATTATATAAAATAATACAACATCAGAATGAGGTCAAAGTTAAGGGGGGGGACGTTATGCATCCACATACCGCAGGAAGCTAATCTAGCTGCCCTGGCAGCTAGTCGATTATAATAGCTGCTCAAAATGTTTTCCTTCTACTAAAATACATAGTTGAATGCGTGATAAGAATTCTGATCGTACGTTTTGAAGCATTACTGGAGTGACACATTTCGCTGTGCATAAAATGCAATTCTGCAAATCGATTTTGCTCAATGAATCTACCTCGTAGACTTTACTTTTTAAAAAACCCCAGAGGAAAAAATCAAGAAGATTAAGATCTGGGGATCGAGGGGGGGGGGCATTCCAAAAGACCTCCATATCCAATGATATTATTATTAAACATACTACGTAGAAGTGCTCTGGTAGTTGCTGGTTTTTGTGCTGGTGCCCCGTCATGCTGAAACCAAATTTTACTAGGATCTGCGACCGAAACATGATTATCTAGAACAGTGTTTCTCAACCTTTTTTCAGCTACCGCCCCGTAAAGAACTGAAAATGTTTTCAACGCCCCCTTTGCGTATACGTGCGTGAATCTAGAAGAGGGAGAGAGGGTAACGCAATGTTTTTGATACACTCCTCAAAAGTGAAATTGCAACACCAAGAAGAAATGCTCGGAGCGACATGCAAATTTTAGGAGCGATAGTGGTTAGATAGATATGCAAATGATTAAATTTGCGTACGTATCGAATCACGTGATACCCTTTACCGATCTTTTGAAAAAGCCTACAAAATGCCTCTGAGATTTCGGCGACCACCAGTTAACAACCGTTGAACGCGACCGTATCGTTGAACATAAACTCGGTCAGTCGTTGCGGACAACAGCAGCTCGTGTTGGGCATGACATCAGCACCATCCAGCGTTGTGTAACTCGATGGATTCAGGAAGGTCTACGTGTACGCCAAAGTGGAAGTTGTGCACAAAGATGCACGTCAGAGCGCACAGACCGCCGTATTCGTCGGATGACTATCCGAGACCCTTTGAGCACGGCGCGTGACATCCGAAGCCGGTTACCTAAAGAAGCAGCTCGATCTGTGTTGTCTGTGTCCACCCAAAACCATACGTAACAGACTGCATGAAGTGCAGTCCCGTGCACGGATCCTAGCAACAGGTGTACCATTGACCGCACAACGTAGAGCTCGGTGCCTGGCGTAGTGTCGTCGTCATCGTACCTGGACCATTGAATGTCATCGAGTATTGTTCACTGAGGAATCCTGTTTCTGTCTGTGGAGGAATGACGGCTGTCGGCGGGTATGGCGCGACCCGGAGAACACTACACACAACCCCATATCGGCGAGCGTCACACCGGGCATCATGTTTTGGAGGGGCGTATGTTCGATCACAGGACGCCTCTGGTGCACATTGCCGGCAGTTTGAGAGCGGACCGATACGTCACACAAGTTGTGCAGCCTGTTGTTCGTCCCTTGTTGCAGAGGACACCCAACACAGTAATACCAGCAAGACAATGCTAGGCCTCATGTCGCACGGTGAACAGTCAACAGCTTGACCAGATTTGACACCCTTCCTTGGCCGGCAGCCTCTCCAGATCTCAGTCCCATCAACACCTTTGGGACCTGATTGGAAGCGACATGTACCGAGGTCCAATGGCGCAAACCGTAAATTATCTGCGCACTGCAATGGATGTGGCTTGGCAAAGGATACCTCAGGTAACCATCAATGAACTCATTAATAGCATGCCTCGCCGTATTGAAGCTTGTATAGCTGCCAGTGGTGGGCACATTAGATATTGAATAAATTGGTTCATATTGATTTAATTTTTCTGATTTTCGAATCATTTGCCTATCTATCTAACCACTATCGCTCCTGAAATTTGCATGACGCTGCGAGCATTATTTCTTGGTGTTGCAATTTCACTTTTGAGGAGTGTAGGTTTAACTCTATAATTTTGTCCAAAATTAGAGAGTTTTGCCCGGAAATTTTTTGAAATTAATAATCGAAAAACGCAATTTATAGGTTCTAGCATGTGGTTTCTAAAAACAATTTTGTTGCTTCATGGAGAGGGGTATGACCCCTATCCCCCTTTACCCCTATCCCCCTTTACCCCAGCTGTGCCACTGATCTTTCAGAACGTAGAGAAGGATCAGGGTTCAGGCTGAGATATCCCCAGCAAATAAATTTCAAAACCATCCTTGGTGAAGTAAGAGAAAAGGATTTCCTCCCACTTCTGCCCAAAACTTGCTCTCGCAAACACATTTCAAAATAAACTAGTCGCCCCTTACCATCCAAAATATATCCACCGCCCCCCTACTGCCCAAAATATGTTCACCGCCCCTCAGCATCTTCTCACCGCCCACCGGGGGGCGGTATCGCCCCCGTTGAAAACCACTGATCTAGAAAGTCAGATAAATATCCACGTAATATATCGTTATACTTTTCAGCGGTTAACGCACCATCAAAAAAGAAGGGTCCCACTAATGTTGATTTTATTCTGCAGTGAAGGGCCTGCGTTATTTCAAGCAATCACTATACAGTAGGTAAATTTACATATTCGCGAATTCAGCAAGACATTTTCATTCTTTCTTATTCAATTTTTTTCGTATTTTAATTCCCATGTTAAATAACTTTTACAGTTAAATATATTTTAGGAAAATAAAAAATATTTTGTTATTAAAGAGCTCTGAATGGTGCGAATTTCGTGTGGATATTACCCCCCAAATCACTTAAAATAATGCTAGTGTAAAGTGGTATAAGTCATTAAATTTCATGTTTTATTTCTCCATGGATTTTGATCTCATAAATGTCATTTTTTTGTGTTAGTATTATTTTTCAATGGAGATTCTTTCCCTAAATATAAGTTTGGAGGCCCGGAGCCCCTATAAAAAGTTAAATTTTTTATTTCTTAAACAATTTTTTTTTTTCGCTTCAAACTTTCCATATCTTAACTCTCCTCCTCATTTCGAGCAATTTTGCAAATGGAAGTATGCATCTAGGACGAACGGTTGAGGAAATAGAGGTCATGAAGGTTAACTTGAAACACCCTGTATATATATATATATATATATATATATTTTTTTTTGCTGTTGGAAGGGATATAAGAGTGGAGAAGTACAGCGTTTTTTTGTAGAAAATTTTAAGAAATTCATTCTGTTCGCAGACAGTTTTAAAATTTATCTAGGTCTGTATGTGGGTTGGGTACACCATGGCGTAACTTCCTAAATACTTCAGCAAACTTAATAAATAAGATATTCAAAGTTTTTAACTGTCAACAAAAAATAAACAAGTCGTATTTTAGCTGCTGTATGAAAAAATATCCCTAAAAAACTTTTTTTAATCTCCACTCTAGAGAGCAAATGCTTCACATGCTTCACTAGCAAATAAAATTACTTAAAATTACTACAAATATAAAATGTATTACATTTTACAAGAAGAATTCTCACTAATGCCGTAGTCAAGGCCGGCAGTAGCTAGATTGGACATAGCAGGTCGCCAGCAGGAGCCCTGCACAAAAAAGGTTTTTTCCCCTTTAGAAAACGGAAAAAAATGTACGAAAACAAAAAGTTAAAATTTGATATTTCAATGTAATATTTGATCTAGGAGTTATGTGTGATGTTGACAAGTATTTTGGCCTTGTGGTCATCCTAAGGGGATAACACATTTAGTGACCTTGTTCTTATCCAATGGACATCTATTAGAACCTTTCCTGGGGAGGAGAGGAGTGAAACAAGATACTGTAACATATTCACTAGATTTTTTTATTTATTATGGTGTTGACATGTTTTTACTTGGCATTCCCGGATGCCTCAATCTCTTACTGTGCTCGTGTGGCATTTGACTGGCGGGGAAGTGAATTCGCAAGTACTGTGCTTGGGCTCCGAGGGATGTTTTCGGGTAACGAAAAGGAATTAAACCTTTATGACCTGAATTAATTTGGAAATGAATTTTTATACTTTTGTTTTCGTCTTCCTTAATTAAAAATACATCAAATAACGTACAGAGAAAAAAAATTGACAATCACTGGGACTTAGGCAGTAGAACCGGTACTAGCTGCTGAGAAAATCGTTTCCGACCGCTGACACCAACTGTCAGCCTCAGCAAAGTACGAAGAATGGTACTTTCAAATACCAGCAGGACTCCAGCTATATTGGATTCATAATACTAAATTAATGTATACGGTATTTCTCAGTACCCAGGGGTCTGTCCAGGAGTTTTCACAGGGTCCGTTTTTTGTGAAAAACTAAATAATTTTGTGAAAAATCAAATAATTTTGGGAAAATCAAACAATTTCGAAAAAAAAAAACCGCAAAAAATTTTTTTTTTGAATTTAATAAAAAATAAAAAGAAATTTCATTTATTTTCCTATAAAAAAACCATATTAAACATCAAAACTGCGATAAGTCCGATTCCTGTAGCGGATGCAAAGAGATTGCAGTTTTCAAAGTGATCATTCAAGTGACATCAAAAGCATAAAAACGGAACATAAAATAATTTTTTTTCGTGAATTTTTTTTACAATTGCATTTCAAAGGTCTATGGTAAACATATTATTAATGTCTGTTTCCACAATTAATGCAAAAATAAAATGGAACGATCGTTTAACATTTAGACTCATAAAAGAACAGTTAATTTTGCTTTAAAAATTTTAAAATAATGATCTGAGCAAAAAATAAAGCGAATTTTACTTATTTGCCTCCTAATAAAGAGTAATTAGCTTGAAAAGTTAAGTAAAATTCGATTTTCATATCGGATGCAGAGATAGCCTTTTTCAAAATGAAAGCATCAGAAATATAAAAACGATTTTTAATAATTTATTAAAGTCAAAAATTTTAGAGCTGCATTTCATCAGGTTTATATGATGAATGTCATTAATAATCACCGACATATTCGCCAAAAATTCGGAGGAAAAAATACGGTAGAGAAACATAGCAAAACAAACAATACCAGACTTATAATACTAACAGACGCAAAAATACATTAATTCCTGAATATAACTAAAACACAACCGTTGTAAACATTAAAAAATAAATAAATAAATAAATAAGTGAAATTAAAAAAAGATAATTTTCTGCCAAAATAAGGTCAAAACATCGCATTAAAGACGTCAGATGGAGATAATTTTAAATAGCTGATCGCTCTACCTAGAAGCAATCCCATTTTTTCTCCAACCCTAGCTATCTGTTTGCAGTTCTAAGTTCATTCCGCTGATAATTGCTATTATTATTATTTCCTTTATGTTTAAGACCATAGCAGGGAGAAAAATCCTTACTCTGCACTTCCAGAGAAATCTATAACAGCAACATCGCAGCAAGCCACTTTGATTTGCATATGATAAAACAAACAAGCAGAACCATTAAAGCAAAACAACTAACTTTTTTAAGTTGTTAATTCCTTAAAAAAAAAAAAACCACAAAAAGTGCTACATTTTACATTAAAGATTTTTTGCTTGCCCGAGCTTCGCATGGCCAGGCAGGAAGTGCCGACTTTTTTTTTTCGCAAAGTTGGCGCATAAGCGATTCCCTTCTTTACCTTCAGAAAAGGCCCAAAAGTTATGGGCTTTTACACAGAAATATGCTATGCATTATTTTGATTTCAGATTTGCTTTTTGAATGAATAATGTGTGAAATGTGCGTTTGTTTGATCAGCATTTTGTGAAGGGTCCGTTCTGCTGGATCGTATTTTTGTGAAGGGTCCGTTTTGCTCGATAGTATTTTTGTGAAAGGTCCGTTTTGCTTGATCGTATTTTTGTGAAGGGTCCGTTAACGGACCCGAATTTCCTCTGGCCAGACCCCTGGTACCCCTCCAGGCATAAATGGTTACGGAGTGTTACAAATAAGCGGTCATTAGTTGCCTTTCGAGACCAAATATTTTGATACAATGCATAGGTTTTCTACCCTAGGCATAAATTTGATGCAAATTTTGCCCTTAAGTTTTTCTTTCCTGACTCATCTTGACTAAGACACATTGCTGACCCAAAGGTTAAATTTGCAACAGTAATTTTAAAATGCATTCAATTTTGTCTTTAAACACTTTCTCTTGTACATTTTAAAATGCACTATAGGTAGTGTAGCATTTTTATTCAATATTTTTTTTAATTGTTGAGATAGATTTATAATTTGGATTCATTAAAAATGACTCATAGGTTGTTCATTTTGGCACCTAGATTCAAATTTTTATTTCTAACCCTGGGATTAAGAGACAAACAGAGAGAGAATGAAGATTTCAAATACGGACGATTAAGGCATAATTTTCTTCTAGTTGTAAAACTTTTTCAAAATGAGATAAGCAGGGCATTGTTCAAAAATGGTGCTGAAACTTTGAAGAATTTCACTCACCTTTAAATATCACCGACATCTTTATTATTAGGGTTTAAGGTTAGGTGGGGTAAAATGGATCAAAAAACAGCAAATTTTACAATCAGGCTTTGACAGAAAATATACTGATTCAACCAGTGAATACATTGCTCAGGATATATATGCAAATGTGTATTCCTTATGACATTCAAAGTGAAATATCACTGCAAACAAGAAATATTTATGCTGATAAATAAGTTATAAAATGTGTTGTCAATGACTCATTTTACCCCAGGTGAAATAGGTTCGCTACTGGGTTAAAATGAGTCATGCTTTAAAGGAGTTGATTTCACGATTTATTGAATAGTAATTGAATACTTTTGTTCATTAATGAAAAAACATTAATGAAATAAACGATTCAAACATTTAGCTCTCCTGACAAAAGGTTACGTATTTAGGAACCTTGATTCTTTTCAATTTACAATTTAAAATTCATCCTCATGACACTTGAAAAACTGCCAAGCCCAATATTAAATTCATTATAAATATTTTTGATGGCTTTTAACTAAATAGTGTTTCGCCCAGACATTTTTGAAAGGGCGCTGCATCATGCCCACTTTGAGGCAGCCTTCGATGTGCTCACCTTGCCCTCTCAAAATTTACCAACACTTGATCACAAAAATAAGTTTTCTTGGACATAATCTATAATGAGGTCTAATTAACTAATGATAAGGAAAGGACCTAGGCCCCCTCCAAAACAGAGTTCTGGGTATGCCACTTTTCATAGGAGCTGTTATGCCTCATCTAGCAAAAAAATGAGGAATAAAGCTGAAATTAAATGACCCGATCACCGTTTTCTTTTAACTGCGAAATGGAGTTTTTTTAAAAGAGAAGTCATGCAAAATTGGTTGTTTCTCAGTTCAATCTGAAATGTGATTGAATTCGGGCAACTAGCTAATTTTATTTTCTTTCTTTCTTCTTGCTGTCGATAGGTACCTCTTTGACCGCGAAATAAGCAGGTTTAGAACAGGTCAAGCTCCTTCCTGTTTACAGAGGTGTCTGGGAGAAGCTGAAAATATCATTCTCACGGAATAAACAAAAATATTTCAATTGAGTTCTTAAAAGTTTTTTTCTTATTAGCTAGACGATTTGAGCATCGGTATAAAGATTGAGTCCTAATGCAATCACATATGGAACCATGCATGATAAAAAGAATTTCACTTTTTATTTATATATATACAGGCTCAACTTATATTTAGGTTTTCGAGTTTTTTGTGATCAAGGGTTGACTTATTACTTGAGGATATAAAGTAAATTGGAAGCGGTCAGATTCGGTGAACAATACGACATTTTCGAGTCAGCAAAAAAATTTTTTTTTAGTGTTCACTGTTATGTGCAGACCACTAGTCTTAATCAACGGTGTCGGACATAAGAATTGCACGAAATTTGCTTTAAAAAACAATAAATTTTGCTAGCCATACAATTTTGAAACTGACCAAAATATTTTTTTACATACTTCTCCACGTATGTAGAATTATTAACCATAAGAAGGATTCCTGATAAAACATTCTATTTAAACAAAAAAAAATTTAAATGGACGTATGAGCCGAATCTGAGAAATGAGACTTGCAAAACTAAAATCTAAGATTCAGGTCAATGGCTTAATCTGTAACATTGTAACCACTTTTATGCCAAAGAACATTGATGAAAGATAAATATCACAACAATTGTTTTGAATTTTGATTGGATTGCACATTTTCAACAGTAACTGATGTTCTTATTTGCAGGTTAAATGTTTTGTAAAATATTCCATCCAATGTTATACAGCACAAACAATTAGGTAATTTGGTATTGGATGTAATTTCCCCAAAGTGCCTATTATAAATAGGCTTCTACAGGAAAACAAAAGGAATTCAGGTTTCATTTTTTATGCTACATTTGTTCTACAGTGTTGTGACAAGCATCTGAAGCAGTTATAATTTGAAAAATATTGCAATTATAGTTTTAAATACTAAGTTCAACAAGTTATCGAAAAATGAGTTGTGGCAGCGTGTCCTGTACAATAAATTTGTTTAAAGTCTTGTAACTCTTAAAAGATTAAACTCTTGTGACAGTTTGTATTATTTTCTTATACTGCAACTCATAAGCTTTAAAAAGATACCTAATTTGTGAGAAAAAAATGATTTTGAAAAACTTGTCATCAGTTCCCCATTTCTGGAATTGCCTATTGGCAGCTTAGAAACTTCTTGTGGAATTTTTCGAAATATACTATAAAAGTTTCAATAGTGAAACTTTTGCATCTTTAATGATATTTTCTTAAATGACCTATTGAAAGGAGGATTGGGGACACTGCACAGAAATTTTTCATAATTCAAGTCATCAAAATTTGTAATTTACGACTTTTAACTATGGTTAAAGAAATAAGGGCACAAATTTTTCAAAATTTAAGGCCAAAAACATAATTGTAGACCACCTTTTTGATAAGGTCAGGGGAAATGATAATGTTTGGGAATCTCCTCCAAAAATATTTTTAAATTTGAGTCCTAAAAATGCATTTGTAGTATAGGCCATGTTTGATGAAGCTCATTACCGCAAGGGTTGGCGCACTTGTATGCTTTAATCCGTAACATTTTTTAAAATGCAGTTTGAAAATGAAGTTTTACGTGTGCATTAGGGTATGTCATAAAAATAAAAGTTTTTTTTTCGACTTGGTACACGCACTTTCCTATGTATTCACTCAATTTGAGTTGATTGGTACAAAAAAAAGTTTTTGGAAAAAAATTTTAGCTACCGGGAAAACGCAATTTACATAAGCGTTTTTTCAAAAAATTCACTATTTTCAAGTTGAAACCGCAATATAGCTGCGGGAGTTTTTTAAAAGATTGTTCTGCTAACTTAAATGCATGTTTTGAACTCTAATGAACATACTTTCCTCATAAAAAATGCAGTTAAATATATATTTCGTCTCTTTTTGCTTTTGAAAAGAGCAGAAATTATCGGTAATCGTTCCTACTGAAACGGGTTATGCTTTTGGTCAATCGACATCGCTGTCTTCGTTAGGCAGTCAGTTGTTCGGGGGAAAATGCCACATAAATCTGGGGAAGTGGCCCCCATTTTGCTTATTACACCCCCCCCCCCTTTGACAAGCAGACGCGTTTTCACTAAAATGTCTTTCATCCTGCGCAAGATTTTTATATTAGTTGCGCTTTCCGACAAAAGGCAAATTGAGATTCTTTTTTGTTTTATTAAAGAATGGATTGATTTCCACTAAAAACCTGGAAAGCAAAAGGCACTAATAATTTTATACATCGAAGAAGTCGGACTTACAGTTTGACTCTCCCGAAAGCTAGTGCCGTCGTGTAATATTATAACTCGAGGAAATACCCTGGAATTTTTGTAGTATAGCTGTACGAAGTAAACGAAACTACCTTGATTTCAGTAGAGCGGCCGTTACTTCAGTCAGGTTTGCTGTGTCATCCACCACGGCATTTCCTATCATATATCGTCGGCACCATGCCAAACTAACGAATGTGAAAAATCGCGTTTTTCAAGTTCGTTTTTCAAGTTCAAATTTTACAAATAATTAAAATTAAAATGATATCTTCGAACGATAATTTTACACCTAAAGATGTCTATAAAAGTTTAAATATTGAAAATAACCAAACACGTCAGGTGAGAATAAGTTATATGCAGTGTTTTGGCTCTCCTGAAAAGTACCAATTTTCAAATTTGTTAGTTTAGCATGGTGGTGACGATATAGCCTTTTGGGTAATCTTGTGAAAGCAGGCCATCTCGATGAATATAAAAAACATCTCATGTGCGATAGCAAAAAGGTATTTCATGCTAAAGAGCATGTTATCGAGCACCCAAGCACAGAGGAGAGTTCCAATATCGCAAGAAGTAACTTTACTGCAATTTTTGTGGAAAGCAGGAAGCACAACACTTCTCACTCTTAGTCACGATGAGAACACTGGTAGCTTTCGGAAAAGCATCATCAAATAAAGACCGTAACAGAAGAGCGTGGAGATCGCTACCTCACTCACTATACACCAGAAGAAGAAGACAACAAAGGAAAAACTGGCTGAGCAACGTGAAATAGGATTATGTGACCGATTGAAAGACATAGGTATAGACATTTGCCTTCACTAATTGGCAGTGATACCTCCAATAAAATGTCTGGCTGGAAAGGAGGCATGCTACATTATATCGAAAAACTCCTCCATTACATACTTTTTAGATCTTTCTTTCTGCTGGCTTCACATTAACGAGCAGATATTAAGTCATATAGTCGCAAAACTTGACGGATCAGCTTCTCCGTAAAAGAAATGGATCGGAACTGTAGGTAAACTCTTTTCCCAAGTTTAAGCCAATTCAATTTTTGGAGCCCTTTGTTAATATGGACGAAAATGTTGCTAGTCAGTCGATCAGTTCCGTAGAAGGCAGAAGTATTGAAGCTCACTGATGGCGGAACTATTTCCAGCCCTAATTGATACTATTTTGTCAAATGCAAAGGCGTTTTTACCTTAGTCCTCATAGTAAAGAAGAGCAATGAGTAAATTTTCTGGAATAGCCCAAAAGGACCCATTTTTTATACAGGAAACTTTACTTTTAACTCTTCTTTGCTCTGAGGACTAAGGTAAAAATGCCTTTGCATTTGACAAAATAGTATCAATTAGGGCTGGAAATAGTTCCGCCATCAGTGAGCTTCAATGCTTCTGCCTTCCACGGAACTGATCGACTGACTAGCAACATTTTCGTCCATATTAACAAGGGGTTCCAAAAATTGAATTGGCTTAAACTTTGTTTTTTTTCTCAAGAAACTCAACTTGGGAAAAGAGTTTACCTACAGTACAAATCCATTCCTTTTATGGAGAAGCTGATCCGTCAAGTTTTGCGACTATATGACTTAATATCTGCTCGTTGATGTGAAGCATGCAGAAAGAAAGATCTAAAAAGTATGTAATGGAGGAGTTTTTTGATATAATGTAGCATGCCTCCTTTCCAGCCAGACATTTCATTGGAGGTATCACTGCCAATTAGTTGAAGGCAAATCTCTATACCTATGTCCTTCAACCAGTCACATAATCCTATTTCACATGATAGCAACTGCCGTGGTTGATGACACAGCAAACCTGACTGAAGTAACGGTCGCTCTACTAATATCAAGGTAGTTTCGTTTACTTCGTACAGCTATACTACAAAAATTCCAGGGTATTTCCTCGAGTCATAATATTACACGACGGCACTAGCTTTCGGGAGAGTCGAACTGTAAGTCTGACTTCTTCGATGTTTAAAATTATTAGTGCCTTTAAATTTCCAGGTTTTTAGTGGGAATCAATCCATCCTTTAATAAAACAAAAAAGAGAATCTCAATTTGCCTTTTGTCGGAAAGTGCAACTAATATAAAAATCTGACGCAGGATGAAAGACAGTTTAGTGAAAACGCGTCTGCTGATCAAAAATTATCTTGGGGGGGGGGGGAGTTAATAAGCAAAATGGGGGTCACTTCCCCAGATGTGTGTGGCATTTTCCCCTGAACAACCGACTGCCTAACGAAGACAGCGGTGTCTATTGACCAAAAGCGTAACCCGTTTCAGTAGGAACGATTACCGATTGTTTCTGCTCTTTTTAAAAACAAAAAGAGACGAAATATATATTTAACTGCATTTTTTATAAGGAAAGTATGTTCATTAGAGTTCAAAACATGCATTTAAGTTAGCAGAACAATCTTTTAAAAAACTCCCGCAGCTATATTGCGTTTTCAACTTGAAAATAGTGAATTTTTTGAAAAAACGCTTATGTAAATTGCGTTTTCCCGGTAGCTAAAATTTTTTTCCAAAAACTTTTTTTTGTACCAATCAACTCAAAATGAGTGAATACATAGGAAAGTGCGTGTACCAAGTCGAAAAAAAAAAAACTTTTATATTTATGACATACCCTAGTGTGCATGCCTTGGAAGTGTAGCAGCGCTGTCACAGATACTTTTGAAAATTGATGTCTCAAAGACAGATTTCTTTTGATGATGTTAAGGGAAGGGTTAGCACGGCCAGCGATAAGGATTTTAAGTTGTTAGCCAGTGAAAATCCAAATTTCAAAAGTCTAGCCAAAAAATTTTAATTTCTTTTCTTAATGTAATATATATATATATTTTTTTCTTCCCCCAGTGGAGATTTCTGAGAATTTTGTATTTGCCAATACTTAAGCCAAACCAGAATTTTGTTCACCCAATTTTTGATTTTATGGTTCGTCATTTGGCGAGGAGACAATTGTTTAGAGGGGGCCCTGGGTTAGAAATCAACATTCTCCCTCGGGTATATTTTTAAATCAAGTTATGAAATGCAATGTAGAGATTCTTAAATAAAGTAAGAAAGAAGCCGGTTCTGATAACCCCTGGAAATTTATAGGAATTGAAATCCTAAAACCAAAATTTAAAATTATCTTTACGGATGTTGGGGACACTGGTCTCAGAGAGACTGCTCCTCACATCCTTATCATTGGGATGCACTAATACCTTAAACCAGGTGGTCTTGGTGGCGCTGAGGTAGAGGGTTTGCTTTCTACAGCCGGGCGCAGGTTCGAGTCCCGCCTGGATCATGGGTGTCCCGACTTCCTTTCAATGTGTGTTGCAAATTTTTATTGTTGCAGTGTAATATATAACAATAAATTTTGGAAGCCTTGTTGTATTCTTATGTATAAGCTACCCGATCAGTAGAGGGTTAGGCAAAAACCTCTAAAAACCCATCAAAGCAAATAAAATTCTCAACCAGGAGTCTCCAAACTATAGAGAGGGGAGTATTGGCCTACAAGCCTTGGAAAATTTTTGAAAATTGCCCGCTAGCCAAGAAGTTTGCAGACCTCTGCTTTAAATGGTTTAATTACGGCCATTGAAATTTTTTTTCAAGTTCGTAACATATCATTTAAAAAGATTAATTATGAGAAAAGTATATTTCTTTTAATCTGAATCCGACAAAAGTTTCGTGAAAGAAATATTCAAGCTTGCAAAAAAAAAAAAAAAAATATTTTTTTAGCTTTTGGAATTGAATGTGTTTGAATAACTTTAGTGGAAATGAAACTTTTTGCAGACATTGAACAAACTTTGTATAGTTGAAATTAAAAAAAAAAATATGTCACCATACTTTTATACTAGTGTCTAAAATAACAGAATGAGGGGAAAAGGCACATAAAATTATCAGAAAAGCACAGCACATTAAAAAAAAAAAAAAAACTTTAAAAATGTGAAATTAAACATACATAATTTTGAAAACAATTTGAATAAACTTCAATTTAAAATATTTGACTAGTATAAAACTATCTGAATAATATTAAAGTTAATTCATAAAAAAATTACAATTCTAGACAGTTTTGACTGTGAGGCAGCTTGAAACATATATATTTTTATCAAGTTCTAAACTCCTTGAAATATTTGAAAAACACAGTAAACAGCCATTTAGTAAATACCTCAAAAATGCACTATTAAAATCATGATTACAATCACACTTATTACAATAATGATTCCAATGCAGGACATTTTAGTTGCATTAAAGTATTTAATTAATTTAATCATCAAAAATAAACTTATTTACTCAATAACAACAATACTTTGAAAATAAAAGTACACGAGAAATAATCTTTCACAACAACCAAACCGTACGCCGATTTCACAACTAATATGATTCACCATACAGCGAACGAACCTTTAAATCGGTGACAGGTAAGTAACGTCATATATACCGACCGATGTACAAAAAATTAAAGTTAAAAACAATTTTAAAGCAAAAGATTGATACCGATGACACATCAGTTAACGAAAAACTTTAAAACCACACCGATACAGAACGCCGCTACAGTACAACATTTTCAGGGTCACAACAATTTTTCACGAGTCCGGTCTTTGGGACTGCTTAATTAAAATGCAATTCTCAAAGCATGGCAAACTAATAATTAGATACAATTGTCTCGTTTTAGTTTAAAATGCAAGGATACAATGTCCATCACATGCATAATTACTTACACCAAACATAAATATTACGTGCTACATGTATACACATGGAGCGAGGAAAATACACAATATTTAAATACCCCTATCTTAACAACTTTTCTTTCACATTTCAAAGTATCACAAACCACCAAAAATGACTAGAAAACATCACTTACCTGTAAAGCGACGCTGAAATATTATTTTATAAACGTCTTATCGAAACAGCCATATGGCGAAACGTGTTTCTTGAGGTATGAATGAAGCTCGCAAAACAACAACAAGGATCGCAACAAAACACGACGTTATTAATTTTCCACAATTTTTTTACTTTTAAAATTGTGACTGCAGAAATTAACAATTCAATTGAAATGAAAAATTATAAATAAATATTTTTAAGCTACGTAGCGTGCAAAAACCACGAGATACGAGAACACACACTTTATCTAAACTTTGTTGATACTACGACTCTCCTGGCTTCTGATTTGTGTTGGTTGAAGACTACTACACCTAAAAACCATGTTGATTCATTTTTCACTGCGCACGCGCTTGCAGTTAAAAGTTGTCGTCTATCTTATGCATGAGTAGAGTTAAATATTAACAGTTTTTAAAATCATGTTACATGTCTTACATGTCGTTTTTTTTCTTGGTAGGAATAAATCTAACTTTTTTTTTTAATTCAAAATTTCACACAGATTGCTTTGCGAGAAGTTAGTTTTCGATTTAAGGGCAACATCAGGGGCCTCCGTGGTGCATGGGTGATCTTTAATTCATCTGTATTATAAAACCTTTTCTGAAGTCGCCTGGTACGCAGTCCTTGATGTATGTGAAACTGTTTAGCTTCTAAATAAAGAAATAAAGGACAACATCAATAAAAAAGAAAATAATAATAATCAAATCTTTCTCTTTCTTTTCTCCAACTAATCAGTAACGGTATACTAAATGAGATCATTTGAACTTTTGCATAATTTCTTCTATTTCTCATCTGCATAGCTGATTTTGCCGTGAGTGAATCAGTGGCGTATAGATGTTAAAATTTTGCAGGGGACCTAATAGACCAGAACTAACCCTCCCCCCACCCCCAATTTTTCTTGTTTTCTTTTTTCGCAATCGAAAGTTATTGGACTGGACAGCTATTATGCCAGATTTTCAATTTTTCCGAGGTGATAAAAAAGAGGAAAAAGCAACTTTTAGCTCCATCGGGAACTTTTTTTTTTTCAAAATTGAAATTAATTTTAGGCTGTCATTACTGATGTTAGGGGCTCTGGGTTTCGTTTCAAAACCTTCTGAAACCAAAACTTTAAAAACGCATTTTTAAGAGTTCTGCGGTGACATAAAGAAAAAGGGGTAGGATGCAAAGAATCCCTCGGGAAATTTTTCTACACTTCATGACCACTTCAGGTCCTGTTTGATAATGATAGAGAAGCAGAATGGGTTGCTTCCTGTAATTTTATAAATTAAAGTCAATTTTATGCTATATCTGTGGAAAGAAAGAGTTCAGAGAACTGGTGACCCACCCCTTAGAAGTTTACGATGTTTTAGTTTAAAGACGCGAGTTCATGTTATCTTTAGAAACATTCAGGGAGGAAGACCCCACCAAAATTTTCAAAATCAGAAATATAGAAGAGCTATTTAGACCATCTTTGGAAGTGCAGTTAGAGAGGTGATGCGGAAATTCTCCCTCTGAAATGTTTTGGAATTGATGTCCTAAAGATACATTTTAGACTGTTTTAAATGACGTTAGGAAAAAGAATCGAAAGCTGCTCCAGAGAAATTTTGAGATATTGAAGCCTAAAAAACGTTACGTCCTGTAACTCTAAGAAAAGAGATAAGGATAGGGTGCTCGATCTCTCGGATTTTTTACGAAATTACATTCCTGAAAGTAAATATTTAGTCCTTTGTTTGGAAATGTTACGGAAAAGAAGGTTTGAAGTCTCTCCTAGAATTTCCCTAGTTCCAACTTCTCCTAGTTTAACTTTGAGGCTTAAAAATGCTATTTCAGAATATGTTAGGGAAAAGGATTAGAAATTCGGGAACTTTTTGTAGAGAACGCATATGAAAATTATTATAGGAACCTTAGATTAGACACAATTGACGAAAGGTTAGAAATATTTCCCTGGAATCTTTTGAATTTTGATTAATAAAATTCGTTTTAGATTATTGACTAAATTAGTGAAGAAGAGGTAAATAAAGAGCTTTTCTCCTGAAATTTTTCTGAAATTGAAGTTGAAATAAATGCAACTTTTAGCTATCTTTGATGAGATAGGGGAGTAGAGTGGGAAGCAGGTGCTCTCACTTGGAAAGTTTCCATATCTTAAGGCCTAAAAGTAGAATTTTAGGATCTCATTGGTCTCGTCAAGGGAGCTAGGATTTCTTTTTGCTTCGTGCTTGGAGCCACGCTTGAATTTGTTGACTTCTGAAGTTTCCACTCCTGGGGGACACTCGGAACCGAATTTGCGCCTTGAATCCGGCACTGGGAATCATCTAATTTTTCATTTCGCCATTGTTGAAGAGATTAATAGTTGCGCGTTCCCTCTAGCTCGGAGGGCCCTGCTGTTCACTTCTCATGTAGTTTTTTTTTCTTTGAGCTTAAAGCTCGGAAATTGTCAATAAACGAACGCCAACCGAATTGCGTTTTACAGCCATGTCCACAAATTAAGGATAATGCAAGTTCAGCCAAATAAAGAGTCAGAAGCAAAACAAATACCACTTATTTGTAAAGCCTCCTTATTAAACAAAAGATAAATAGCAAAAAAGATGCTGCATGTGTGATACTACAAGTAAAATTGCAATTTTTACTCCCTGGAGCAAATTGCAAAAAATATCATTTTCACAAAAATCAATGTTACGCTGTTATTATGATAGCTATACATAGTATGTCTTCCAAACAACGAAATACAGTCTGTGAAACGCCTAGGTATGCTCAGAATCAAGTTATTAATCTGTATTTGGGGATATTGCACCACTCAACAATCAATGCTCTCTGAAGCTCCGATAGACATGTAGGAGGTGGTTGACGCGTTACAACTCGCCGGCCAAGCATGTCCCACACGTGATCTATTGGATTCAAGTCTGGTGAGAATGCTGGCCAGTCCATATGGTGATATCCTCCGATTTAAGGCAGTCGTTCACGATTTTCGCACGGTGCGGACGGGCGTTATCATCCATAAACACAAATTCTGCGCCCATGGCGCCCCGAAATAAGCGTACATGTTGATACAGAATGACGTCCCGATAGATTTGGCCTGTCATGGTTCCAGTTTGAACATGCAGCTGTGTCCTGGAACCCAGGAAACGAACCCAGGAACCTCCCCAAACGAGCAATCCTGCACCAATATAACGGTGCCGTTTAACGATGTTTTCTTGGTGGTAACGGGTCTGACTCTCTCTAAAGGATAATGGTCTGATCCGCTGTTAATCTGATTGCAAACTGAAATTAGACTTCTCAGAAAACATCACACAGGCCCATTGTTGCGGTGTCCACAATGCATGCTCTCTACTCCAGGCTAAGCAAAGGCGATAGCGACTTACAGTAAGTGGGACACATCTGTCAGGCCTACGGGCATTCAGTCCAATTTGCCCTAACCGTCTGTAGACTGTCTGCTTTGAAACTGTGGTCCCAGTTGCTGAAGAGAGCTGACGAGATAGGTCTGATGCTGTGCTCCGTCGGCTTCTTTTGGCAGAAATTGTCAAAAATCGGCCCTCATTGTCATTCGGTGCTGTCACTCGAGGACGACCTCTGCTGTAACGTCTACTCACGTTACCATCGTCTTGGAAGCGTTGCCAAAGCCCGGAGATTACACTCTGGGCGATTCCAAGTTCCTCAGAAACCTCCTGCTGAGTGCGCTCACATTCCAGGCGGCCGATAATTCTACCGCGTAAAAAGTCATCAGAATGCTTCTTTTCGATCATTACAACGCTGCCAGAGCACCTAAAGGCTTATAAACAAGGCTTATAAAGGCAAATACTTTTATTTCATTGCCAGCATTCCTTATATATCACTCTCTTTCCCTCTCGTCATTGTGACGCACAATTGACTTCATCCAGTTGCTTCCTGTAATTTGCATATTATTCGTAAAGATGTGTATATCGCCATTTTACGGTTGATTTATTCATTTTAGAGCTCGATTTCCTGGTGATTCTGGATTTTTCTTAATTTGTGGACATGAGTGTATTTCAATTTTTATTCTTGATTTTGGAGGGGCCCGGGCCTTCTGGGCCCATCCCTTATATACACACCCTTGGAGTGAACTTATGAAGGAGTAAGGAAGTACTGGATTAGCCTTCCCCCTCCCATGATTTGAAATGACATTAATTAATCATGATCCGATCTGGTTTACCAATAGGCTCAAGCGATCTGACCTATAGAGGCTTTCAAATTTGTTTCATATTTTGAACGAAGATGCACCGCCGTGAAGTCCGCTTGGAATCTAAAGCACGAATACATTGCTTTTATATATTACCAACTGTGTCGAAACGAACGAGTTATTTTATAGCCGCCGGGGATTGATTTATAAATAGGATCATGATCATGAGGTCCGGCCTAGAGTCACCCCCCCCCCCTTTTTCACAATAACTTGAAAGAAAATGCCATATAGTGTAGGAGAATAATGAGGCCGATTAATTCGACAAGAATCTAAAGCTCAAATACGTTGGTTTTAGATATTACCAATTATAACTAAACAGTTTTTTTTTTTTTGGACAGTCAGGGCTAATTTACGAATAATAGATCCGTGATGAGACCTGGTTTAGGGGGTCCCAAAAATGTTTTATTTCATGTTTTATACCATTCTCTGTCAGAAAAAAAAAGTTTTGAAAAATCTGAAACTTCCCCATTCCAGAGTTATTTTTTGAGAGTCCACCACTCAAAAGTGTCAACCAGTGTAAATGTCTTGAGAAGCACTCTTCTTACAAAGTGCTCAGAACGTACCCTAACGAATCCAAAATATTTTAAACGGCCACTCTTCTGTCAGTGTGTTAATTAAAACGTAGAACTTTTCAAACTGATTAGCATAAAAAAACTAAACTAATTAAAAGCGAATAAAAGAGAATAATTGTTTAACGCATTCCTTACTTTATATTGAACATTAAGAAATATTAGCAAAAGATATATTCAAGATGTATGAATTATCAAAATATGGTTATCTTCTTTTTTCGTTATGTTTCTGTTTATTTTTTAGCCATTAGTTTAAAATAAATAAATAATTAATTAATTGTTTTTTCAAAAGGGCAAGAGAGTAAAAGTTTTTTTCTTCTTTCATAAAATTCATAGAAGTTAAAAAAAAAAAAAGAAGGGAGAGGGGAAGCATACCATCGTAGAAGGTTAAAAAGAAGTCTTTCTTCAAAAAAAAAAAAAAAGAGCTTATGAGTGCAAAGATAAGGTCTGTAGTCTTGTTTATATTCGTAAGGGCTCATCTCGATGGAATCTTGCTCTTGACCATCCTTGGTGAAAAGCAAAAGTTTCTATTGGCCTCCTGTGGGTTTTTTTTTTTTTTTGTTTTCATTCTTTTTTTTTTCAAATTTAGAATCATTAAATTTTATGTGTACTTAAGAAATCATCAACGGCAACTTTCAAATAATTATTTATTATTGCTTCATGCATTTATTTGAATAATAATGCTAGAAACATCAAGATTTGTCTCTGTGCAAAACATTTACGAAATATTGGAAAACAAATCAATATACGTCACCAAAAATCATTACAAATCTTCAAAATTTTCATTTTATAGGTTTTCATCTCGATACGTTTCCAAAGGAGAGGTTCCGAAATCTTCTTCTCCTAATCTCATTAAAAGTCGTGTGAAATTAGGCTTTTGTAGCTTTAATTTTGGCAACACATTGCTGGTCTTGTCTCCTTAACAATAACAAAAATGGCCTATATTCACATCATTGTGATTTAATTTTGGAAAAATTTTAAAAGTGCCGAATCTCTCCTCCTAATATCACAAAAGACCTTCCAGAACTTTGTTTGTTGAAGTCGAAGAGATTCGGATTGAAATCCCCGAACTCCCTTTCTCTAACATAACTTTTAATGATCAAGTATTACAGTTTTACAGTTTCAATTTCCAATAATGCCCGGGATAGAGCCCCTAAACATTTTTTTCCCACTTTACCAAATTTCGACCAGAATGCCTTTTTAAGACTTCAAATCAGAAAATTTTTCGGACCTGGGCTCTGGGTGCTTAAATTTTTCTCCCTTTAACATCACTAAAAATCGTTTTAAACTGATTTAAGAGCTACAATTCAGAAAAGGTTTAATAGGAAAGCATCGAAACTCCTCTCTAAAAAAACCGGAGATAACAACTGCCTTTTTTAAGTTTCAATTTCGAAAAATGGATGAGGGGAGGGGCATCCTTGAATATCTTTCCTCCATTAAATAAGTAACTATTGTCTAGAATGCCTTTTTCATATTGTTCAGATTAGAAAAGTTTCCGAGGGTCGATCCCCAAATCTCTTCTTCTCTTAGCATCACTTAAAATCGTCTGAAACGGCATTTTTAGAGCCACGTTATCGAAACATTTCCGGGAAAAGTCCCAAACCTCTTTTCCCATAGACTTACCAAAGATCATCTGACTTGGGTTTTAAAGACTACAAATTCAAAAAAAAAAAAAAAATCCATAGGAAAAACCAGGGACCCCCTTTGACATAGAAACTTATGATAAGATTCATATTGTCGATAATTAGAGCATAAGATTCCTTTTTCAACTAGCAGCTGATCCGATTCTCTTTCCGCAGTTGAGAAATCTTTGAAATAATCAAAGGGGGCGGAATTTAATACACCTCCCTGCTTTTCTGACCTCGCGAAGGCACTGATTGAGCTCAGAAATATGTCAGTCAATCTTGATGATCCATACTCATATGCAAGAGTTTCGTTTAAAAATTATCTTAAAATTTGGATTTATTTGTTTTTGAAAAAAATTTAAAAAATCCTTATTATATACAAAAATCATACTCAGAAATTTTTATTGATAGAAATGAAATTTAATAAAAAAAAGTTTTTGATTATATCCGCTGACATTATATTCGCAATATTTGCATGAAAAAGGTGAATGGGAGATTAAAGTATAACTTAAGGTGCCTCAAAAAAATTGCATAGGGACCCATAAATCTTGTTGACTTCCCTGATTTGCAGTGAATATAATGCTCTTAAAAATTGCATGATGAGCATTACAGATTATGCAATACAACTTTATTTTGCTTATTTTGGTCTGACATTCGTGACCAGGATGAGTCGTGGGCTTCTCACAAAGTCTGCTTGTGTGCAGTAGGGGGGGGGGGGGGTCAAAAAACACTTTTATTCGAAAGTGAAAAGGGCACAGGAGTAAAAAGGTGCGAAATGGTCTCAAACTAATATGTGAGCTAATATTTTGAAAAGTGCCAATTTGAAGTTGGAGTTTTCTGATATAAAAAAATTTTTTTGCAGAAAAAAATTAATATTGGATTCTAATTCTAAATTGGGACTAAATGCAAGAAAATAAAAAGGGGGAGGTCAAGGAAGTTATTTACCCCCTCCTTAGATTACTCACTTTTAAGCCGTTACAGATCTGATGGGTGTTACAGATCTGATGGGTGTTACAGATCTGATGTTGATATGAGCTACATATTTGAGTTTATGCTTTCAGTCTTCGTTAACATCTCTAAAAATGATATCAATTCCTTGCATTTTTAACATAGAATTAAGATAATTATATTAATATATTGTTACAAATCTTGTAAATAGTTGTTGTTTTTCCTGCCTTGCACCATTGTCACTAGTTTTGGTTTTATCTGGCGACATGTTGCAAAAGTATCTGAAGATATCACTTTTATCATTTGTTCACCGGCCCTGTAGCATTTTGTAGTTTTTACACTTGCCCTACATTTAATAAGCATGAAGACATTTTCGCTCGGAGTTGTAATATCGTGGGTTTTTCTTTTTATCACTAGAATTTTCTTAAATGGATTATTTAAGTTTGTGAATGAATCGAAGACTCCGGATTTTGCTAGAATGTTGTAGAAATTTCCTTCCGAGTATAAATAGCTGTCCAACTGCCTCGAACACAGTTAGTTAGTTGTTTTCAGATTTGATTTCTGAGAGACTCGTTTTATTCGCTAGGGCAAATGTTTGTTTTGCTTTTGTAATTTCTTAATTACTGTTCACGTTAGATACGTGGTGCTGAGTTACTTTTTAGAGTACAGTGTACTGTTTGCTACCTAATTGCTGGATGTTTAGCAATTGTTTCCTACTCCTATTGTAAATAAGTGTACATAATTGGAAATAAATTTATAGTTACTCCTCAAGATTGGAATGATTATTTAAGAAAGTTGAAGGTGCTACGGACTCGTTACAATATATATATTAGCTAAAAAATCAAATTACATTATAAAAAAGCATTTCTTGGAAATAAAAATGAGCGATAATGTTTTTAGATAAAATAAATTATGAGATTACCAAATCCAAGCTAATAAAACATTTGTTGTGTTTTGAAACAACACACAACTTCAATTTTTTCAACACATAACTCTGCTGCTTGCTTTTCTTTAATTAGTTGGAGGAAATTTAATTTCTTGATCAGAAATTCAAATTTAGCATGCTAGTTATTATCTAGTTATTTAGCGAAGTTATGAGAAATTGAAGCACCAAAAAATAAATAAATAAAATAATAATAATTAATTAACTTAATTTCTGCAGTGTCAATTTTTCTTATTTTACTAACTTCTATTGTCAGGTCATACAAACCACAAATGAAGCAATTGTACTAAAACTCATTGCTTTCCTTTTTTTAAGAACAAAAATATTCAATATATATGGCTAAAACCTATGATTTTTGCTTTTTATAATTCTGAAACGTGCGAGTTAGTTCGGTAACATATTCGCTGTTTTTATCAATGTTACCGCTCTAACTATTACCGATCTGACAAATTGACAAAGTTTTTTTTTAATTTCCGAGTCGATCGCGCTAAACCAAAATCAAACACGTGGTTTTTTCACTTGTAATAAAGGACTATACTTATATATAAAATAATTTTTAAAACAATAAAAACTGCTCATTTTAACGCGTGTTACCGATCTGATGACTTAAACGACACACATTTTATAAAATCACTTTAAAAAAATCTTACCTACAATTTTAGATGCAGAAATGCAAATTTTTAATTACGATGCGATAAAACATCCCACCAGGTACTCAGTATCACGTGGTATAGGTGCAGGAAATGATTTTGGGAGCCTAAACATAGATCGGAAGTTATTGTTACCGCTCTGACGGTGGAACTTGGGACACGCTTATTTTTCATTGGCTAGAAAATCAGAAATCGATTAAAACAAAAATGAAGTAAAATATTAACAAAGGGGTAAACATAGAATCGTTTTTTGTGCAAGTGCGGTTTTTTTTGAGAAGTTAGAAAGTGCGCATGACCTGTTTGCATACTAAGCTTTGATACTGGGGACACGTTACCGATCTGATTTTTGATGTATAACTACAATATTTTCTGAAGCAATTTTTTTTTCTGATGTTATTAGATGAAATTAAAGCAAAACCTTATCTTCTTTTTGGGGAAAATTATTTTTTTAACTAATTATTGAAATACTAGTGAAAGTTCACTTGGGACTCAATTGGCACTTTTCTAAATATTAGCTCCCGTGTGAAATTTTATTACATTCTGATAAGTCTTTTTGCTGCCAGATTGCTTTTCAAGTTTTGAGTCTTTTCATGTTATATTCCATACAGGATTGCAACAATAATAAATGATACATTGTTTACACGTGAACAATGTATTGAAAATCATCTACTCTGTGTTCATACCTGCTGGAGTCCCTGATGAGAAGTCACGGGAGGTCAGTGTGACCTTCCAGAATTTTCCTTATTCGGTATATTTTAACTAGCTTTGCAGCAAATTTGGAGACGTTGAAAAATTGCAATAATGAGCCATTATTTTGAAATTCAAACAAGGTGTGGCAGAGACATTTTTGATTTTCTTCAATTTTATGTGAAAGTAGATCAAGTGAGGTGACCATTTTTAAATTTTGTGCCTTCCAAAAATTTTTGTTCCCTGGGTAAAAATTCTCAAAGTTTGAAGTTGTGCAGTGCTTTTTTAGCAAAACGACTAAAAACCGCATTTCAGTGCGCTATTATTCTTCACAAAAACACCATCCCTCGGTTTTGTTTATATTAGAGAGGAGAGGATTGTATTATGGAATAGTCGGGAAATATAGAATACTGAGGTTTTTACTCCGTTCGCTGCTGCAATATCGTGGAAATAACATGAACTATTTAAAAAAGACTCCTATGATGCATTGCAGTAAGAGTTCGCCGCTTACTATTGTTATTAGAGTGCTGCAAAAAAAGTTTAGTTTCTGATTCTCAAAAGATTTTGGAGGTAAGTTTTCAACTTTTTAATCTGTTAGTATACATATGACTTAAAGTATTGATGTTATTGTAGTTTTTTATACTGTAGTCGTTTTTTAGCTTACAATATATATTAGGTGCATGGTGCATCATTTTAAATGTTCATTTCCCAAGATGGCAAATCGGGTATTATGGAATACTAAGTATTTCAAGACAACAAAGAAAGCAAAGACGCTGAATGTATCTTTTGCTACGGCAATTCTCTCAAGATCAATGAGGTGAGGTTCGGATTCAGTGCGTAAGTTGTTGTCTGTGGGCTCATTTTGACTGCACCATATTCTGAAATTTTCAGCAAAATAAAAAATATCAAGTTTTTTGACTGCCTGATTCTTAAAAAAAAAAAAAAAACGGCTCTTAAACTAATTGATAACGGAAGGAAAAAAACTCCGCAATGAAAAGATAATATAGCTACAATAAATTTTTTTTGTATGAAAAGCTGAAGCAACAGCCATCAGACGTCACTGGTTTCGTTTTTAGAGGCACGTTTTTTTTTTTTTTTTTTTTTTTTTTTTTTTTGCGCGTGGGTTTAACCCTTCACTGCACGATTTTTTATATTTTCATGAAAAAAATCATTTGTTACCTTTTAAATAGCCCTGAGTTCAGGAAAAATAAAGAAAAAAATTATTCTTAAAAATGTGCACCAAAAATGATGTTTTAATTGTTTGTTCTATATATGACAAAAAGCACATAGCATATGCTTTGTATACCGATAAGTGTAATAATCTACAATGTATTTTGTGCCATAAGTGGTATAAACAAACTTTCCACTAAGTGTATTTAAACATTTTTAGAACAAAGAAAATAATGACTAAGCACACTTCTAACGGAAATGCAGACACTCTTTCTTTCAAAAGCAAGAACTGTGATACCTAGACTAGTGCAACTAACTAGTGCATAAAAATCACACTAAACTGTTATAGCAATGTTCCAGAAGGGGCACAAAGCTCAGTTTAACTGCATTTAAAAATCATAGGAATATATGAGGGTTTATTTGGTTTGTGCCAGATCTGGCACACCGTGCAGTGAAGGGTTAAAAAATAAATCATTAAAAATCAAGTACTGTGTTTTAAAATTCGGTGATGGTGAATTTTTGTGTTTGTAAGTCTCTTGACAAGACCTAGTAGTTAAAGTAGGAATATTAAATAGGTTGAAACTTCTATATTACCCATCATCTCTTTAGAATCTTCAGGCTCAGAATATCCAAAAGCTCAGGCTTTCTATACCGAATGCAATCCCTTTAGAGACAATTCCTCGCAGAAATTCTTTCATGTTGAATCTAATGATCTTGCTAAAAACAAAAGTAAGATGTGATGAAGCAGATATTCAAGCTCTACCGAAAGGTTGCGGTTGTTTCAAATACATGTGCCGAAAATTTTTACGTGTATCAAAAGTTAAGCATGACAGATTGAAGCTTTGTAGATTCAGAAATCCACAAGCTTTTGAAACATGTAGAATTTGAGACTAGCAAGACAAAAGGGAAAATGATTACCTTCAAACATAAGATATGTAAATGGCTGGATAATTACAACGACCCTGACAATAAAAAAATTGTAATGTGGATGATTGCTTAAGTCCAAGCATTCTGCTGCTCCATGACTGTCTTGAAATTACATTTTCTTCTTCCAGCCTCCAAGTGTGGACTCCTTTCCAGAAAATTTAGGATCAATAAGTGAAACACAGATTAAAATGTTTTACCAAGGCATCAAAGATATATAGTGAAAATACCAAGAAGGATAAATAAATAAATAAAAAAGAGAAAGAGATGAAACAAAAGCAGATTTTTAATAACCAGAAGATTTGCGTGCATATCGGGTGTTTAGAGAAATGATCGTTTAGTAAGCATTACTCAGAAATGATCAATATTATTGTTAAGCACGTGCAGAAGTATCATTCAGACGAAGAGTAATTCCATATGCGAAAATTAAACTATTAAAAATTTTACTCATTATCGATTATCGAAAAAAATAGAGAAGGGATAGTTTGTTTAAATTTTTGATTTTCTAAATTGTTTTTCAGTTTATCAGTTTAATAAATAAATGAAGGGGCAAGTGGATAAAGGTGATATGTGACATTTGAATTTCGCCGATTTATATAAATTCAGATTAGTGTGTGTTCAATTGTGTTAACTCACATACACTGTTAAGAGGCAAGTGAATAAAGGTGATATGTGACAATTTTTTAAACTTCTAGAAAAAGTTTTCAAAAAAAAAAATGATTACCTTTTTACTTTCCTCCATGGTATAAAGTAAGTTTTTCCAAAATAGTCACATATCTCCTTTATCCACTTGACCCCACAAATGTGAAATGACTGCAGAAATTTTTAATAACGTTTCAGAAGGGCAGAAAAATACTAACTACCGTATAAAGCTCGAAGAAGATGAGAGCTAAAAATAAAAGCAAATAACACAACATTAAAAAAGCACAAATGTGAAGGAAAACGCAGACATGTGCTTCGGCGTTACTTGGAAAGCCTTTTTCAATGCACAAAATGTGAGCACCCATACGCACAAAATCCGACAAAAGGCTTTTGTCGGATGTCTTTACATCCATGAGCTCGCATTTTGTGCATTGAAAAAGACGCTGCTTGAAACGCCGAAACACGTGTCTACGTTTTTCTACACTGTTGTGCTTTTTTAACGTTGTATTAATTGCTTTTTTTAAGCACAAAGGCATTTACATTTTTTCAAGATGAGAGATATCATGTTCGCGAGACAGAGCACATAGAAAATTTCAAAATATTTTAATCTCGTCAAAATAACAAGAAATCAGGGCAAATAAAACAACGGCACAGTTGCGCAGGACACGTGTTTTGGGGTTACAAGTCACGCCATTTTCAATGTTCAAAATGTGAACTTATGGATGTAAAGAATTGTTAAACAGGAAATGCAATTATAAACCATTGATGTTATTGCAACTTGAAGCTCATTTTTTTAAATGTGTTTTTCAGAGAACAGTTTTTGAATATTTGGTTCTAAACCTGCGGCATTGTCGCTTTTCGTGATGTTTTTCAACAACAACAAGATGTCAATTTATTCTCATCTCATTAAGGAAAAAACCAAGAGAGGAGAGGTAATGTCTTTTTCCCAGAAAGAGGTGTGAGACTGAGCTGAATCCAGTTTCCTATTTTTATGAAAGCCTTTGAGGAATTTCTAGGAAAATGACCCATGTGATTGCATGAGAAACTCCGATGGGAATGATCTACTTAACAACACTAACAATAACATCAATAACCAGGGCCGGCCTTAGCAAATGCGGGGCCCGATTGGAGAACTTTTAAAATTCTTTTTAAAATAAAAACTTTTTGTTTCGCTATTTTTTTACAAGAAAAAAAAATAATAATGAATCAATAGCTTGCTAAAACAAGTCATTACAGACTAACCTTTCTTTCTATTTTATGCACCTTCCCTAACCCTTTCGTTGATGAATGAAAAGACTGCTTATATAACTGTTTCATATATCCGAAAAAGAATGTTGCATTTTTGATTATATTTCCAAGAACTAAGTTGTACTAGTGGCTGGCAAATAGTGGGGTATATATGTTTAAATTTTGGAGAGGGCTAATATGGGACCAAGCTTAGAATAATAATTTAGAGGATGGCAGGGTGGAGCGCTCTTCTAGACATTTTTCCTCGTTGAATTTTTAAAATGCAATTCTAAATAATCTTCGGTAATGTCAGAGGAATGGGCGAGAAATTCAGGCTCAAAATCAGACTCTCCTTTCTAAATATATATTTAAAGGCTATTTGAAGACATTTTAGGCAGCGGCCCAAGCGAGAGAATATTTTTAAGAGGGAGGGTGGCACTTTGAAAAAAAAAAAAAACTCCTCCAACTCCCCCATCTCTTTGAGGGCTCTTCCCCGAAAATTTTGGAAATTATAGTCCTGAAAACGCAGTTTTAGACGTTCTCGTAGAGGACCTTGATATTAGATGGAGGTTTATTACTGGAAATGCTTTGAAATTGTTGCCTCAAAAACTAATTTTAAGTTACTTTTGGCCAAGTTATGGAAGAAGGAACGGGTACCCGTTCCTTCTCCCAGAACTTGGCCAAAAGTTAGTCCCACGTTCAGAAATTTTCCTTGAAAATATTTCAAAATTATCTCTAGCGGCATTAAACAGAAAGTTGGGGATTGGGTGCTATTTAGCAGAAAATTAAAAAAAATTAAAGACACAAAATGGCAATTTTAGGATTTCCCTGGTTTTGTCAAGTGGGTTTGTCTTCTGCCCAGTAGCTCCCTAGGCTTGAGCCCCTTAGCTACCCCGTAGGCACGCCACTGATGATGAAAAGACTACTTATATAACCGTTTCACTGCGTGAGTGTAAGATTGTATTTAGTAGCGTTAAGGGCATTGAAGTTTGTTCAAAATTGAAGTTCGAAAAGCGCAATTTTAAATGATTTTCGATGTTTTTAGGTGTTTGAAGAATTTTCCCTGAAAATTTTTAAAAACTGAAACCCAGGAAACGAAACTTTAGATATTCCCTAATAATTTTTGTGGGAGAAGGCTTCGGAGAAGTAAGATTTTGAACACGTTCTTATTTTCAGACGAGGTCGAAAAAAGGGGGGGGGGGGTGAAAGAAAGGGGAGAAGGGCACACAATTAATTGACCAATAATTTATATCGGTTGAAAATTCAAGTGTCTTGATTTCTTTTTGAAAAAAAATAAGATTTTCCCCCAACATTATTTATTTTTGTTCTTAAAATCGCTTAGTTTTAACAAAGAGCATTTTTTACTTCTCTTCAGTAATAAAGAATATTTAAAGAATAATCATCAACTCAGCATTCTGTATTGTGAGCCCTAATTCTCTGGTTGCCGTTTTGGTTAGAGCAGTGTTTCACGACTTTTCTGAGCTCATCGCCCCCTTTAAGACGCTGACTGACACTTATCGCCCTCCCCCTTTCTTCCTCGAAAAAAACATAAGTAAGTGAACATCGATATTATTAAAAATATAAGCAGTTTTAACCAATCACTTTTAAACTAAAAATATTAATAAATAAATAAAATACCTTTAATTTTTTTTTATTTCACAAAGCGAACTGATAAGCATTTGATGGGTAATATTTAACTAAGATCATCGACGTACTTTTCAAAAACAGAAGTACATTTTTCAAGAAATTATTTTCCTTTCTACACTGGAATCTGGGGGAATTAAAATCATTGAAACTAAAAATTTGAAAGAAAATATATTGAAAATCTGAAAATTCATAAAATGGACAATGAAATGACAAAATACTTCCTAAGGTTCAAGGAGGAAGCTCTTGAACTTTAATTAGTTTTTTCCTTAACTTGTGATTAATTGTCTGAACTCTGAACAACCGGTTTCGTACATGTTTACACACAAATTCGGTTTTCGCCACCCCTTTACTACTAGTGTTTTCTCTTCTAAATACCCATCACCCCCTGTCGCCCCTTTAGAATTTACGGCCCCTTTGAGGAGGCCAAATCGCCCCTTAGGGGGCCCCGAGGTTGGGAATCACTAGGTTAGAGGGTAACGGGAGAGGAGAAATCTCTACTAAAATATTAAATCCCTAAAATGCGATTTTAGGCAATTGACCTCGTTGTTAGAGAAAAGGCAAGTATTCCAGAAATTTGTCGGAAATTTATCACATTATAGAAACAGAAATTTACTATTCCTCCAGAAGCGCTCTGAAGCTGAAGTCATAATATTGTAATTTTAAGTTATCTTTGGTGATGGGGACATTTGGGGACGGGGAAGGGGAGTTATCGCATGATCTCACCTGGAAATTTTCCGCAACTTAATGTCTAACAGTGGAATTTTAGGATCTTTTTGGTCTTTGTCAAGGAGGTCATGATAACCTTCTGATTCCGTGCTTCTTTTTAATTAGTTGCGCTCTGAAGTTGGCAGTCGGGGCACGGGTTTCGAATTTCCCCCATAAATCTGGCAGTGGAAAGCACCTATCCTTTCGTTACGCCACTCGTGAAAAGATTAAAAATTGCCATCCACCTCTAGCTATGCGGGACGGTTTGCTATAACCTCTCGTACGTTTGCTTTTTTAAGGCAAAAAGCTCAGAAATTATCTTGATTAAGTGTGTTTGTTGATTTTTGGAGAAACTAGGGCCTCATGGGTCGCCTTACATAAACGCCCCTGGAAAACTCATCGGGTAAAAAATGCTCTTATGTTTCCCTTTAACTTACGTGCTTGTACAACTGATATTTTACGTTTCATACTGGTAACTGTAAACATCGGTGTAGTGTTTTCTTGGAGAACATTGCATTGTTGATGAATTTTAATAAGCCCGCCTCCAAATAAATAAGCAAATACCTTAATTGCCCCTTAAATTGGAGACCGCAGTACAATAAGGCCCTGCGAGGGGCCGCTATAGCCATAATATTAAGTGACAATAATCATTTAGAATTTTGACGTTGAGGCAGGCCGATTATGGTTTTTTTTTTTTTTTTTTTCCTTTCTTTTTTTGACAATAGAGTATAAGTTGCCATAGGTACGACCCTGGATTTAAGATGTTCAAATCGACAGATGTTTAAATTTTTCTAATAATTTACCTGACAGTAGTAATTTTGGGAATGTATCTGATAACTTTAATAGAATAATAGAGATGTCAAAAGTTTCAGAAAGTTCTCACCATAAATTGAACTAATCGTAGCAAAATACTTTCAAACAGATTAAACATCAGTTAAATATTGCCAATTAGCTTTTTATTTTGATATAGTTTTTTTTTTTTTTTAAACATTTACCTAAAGGCAAAAATAATTTGTCGGCGCGGGGCCCCCTGCTCCTACACCATAAATTGAACTAAACGTAGCACCACTTTCAGACAGATTAAACATCAGTTAAATATTTCCAAATAGCTTTTTATTTTGTTATAGTTTTTTTTAACATATACCTATAGGCGAAAATAATTTGTCGGCGAGGGGCCCCTTGCTCCTACATCATAAATTGAACTAAAAGTAGCACCATACTTTCAGACGGATTAAACACTAGGTAAATATTGCCAAATAGCTTTTTATTTTGATATAGTTTTTTTTAAACATTTACCTAAAGGCAGAAATTATTTGTCGGCGCGGGGCCCCTTGCTCCTACAGCATAAATTGAACTAAATAAACATAGCACCATACTTTCAGACAGATTAAACATCAGTTAAATATTGCCAAATTGCTTTTTATTTTGATATAGTTTTTTTCAACATTTACCTAAAGGCAAAAATAATTTGTCGGAGCCGGGCCCCTTGCTCCTACAGCATAAATTGAAAAAGTAGCACCATACTTTCAGAGAGATTAAACATGAGTTAAATATTGCAAATTAGCTTTTTATTTTGATCTAGTCTTTTTTTCTCATTTACCTAAAGGCAAAAATAATTTGTCGGCGCGGGGCCCCTTGCTAGAGCGGGGCCCGATTGGGCAAAATCGGTCCAATCCAGGGCCGCGCCGTGTCAATCTGCAAATCCGTGCGGCGCACGGGGGCGCCAGAGCCTAAAAGGCGCCGAGCTCTACCGAACAAAAAAACTCCAAACAGAAAAAAAAAAAAATCAAAAAAAAAAAAAAAAATCCAAATAAAAAAATAAAATTGAACTCTTCATTAAAACGAACTCTGGCGATGAAGTTATATTGCTCAATGAGACAAGCAATCCGTCTCTCTACCCATCCATAAAGGAAAAATTATTACCTTATTGGGTGTCTAAACAAGCTATTCAAAAGCTTAATGTTTTACACTAGAAACATGGGATGTTAATGCACACACACATCAGCACTTTTCTTCCGAATGAGGCGCCGTGTAAGCTATTTCAGCATGTCTATAAGGTTATAAGCAGAAGAGTCCAAGCAAATCTTCTGCTCTTCAATAGGTTTCTTCATTCCGTTGAATCAATACTACGTAATATTTTCTCTAGTGCTATGTCTTTTAGTATTTTAACTACAGTTCGTGGTGGTTCGACTGCTTTATGTCATCGTACATAACAAAATACGGTAAGCATATTTGCATCTTATTTACTTGTGCGTAATATTTACATCTTATAGACTACAATTTAGGTAAACTTTTCAGTTTCAAAAAGTAACAATTTGATCATTATCACACAATATCTCGCCTTTGCTTCAAACACTAGTTTTTTTTCATTAAAAAAAAAGACCCTTGGACAATGCATTTGTATTTCATATTAAATTTAATGCCTTTTTACTAATCCGGATTTTATTGGTTTTCCGGGAAAGATTTCAGCTTCCGATTTTAAGAGGAACATCCTCCACTTTATACTTCAATTCAGAAATGTAATCAGTACCCTGTTGTCATATTTTGATTGACAAAAAAATGTGACTAATGTATCAGATGTGAATTCGAGAGATATTTAGAGCTACGTTAACTTTGATATTTAAAATATTTCTTTTTCCGAAACACAATAGTGTATTCAAGGAGCTATTGAACTCGAAATAACTTTGAAATATGAAGTAAAAATGTACAGGGTATTCCAAAATTAAATATTTGTCATGCTCCGATTTTTGGCTACACATAAAACCAGACTTCACGCTCGATATTAATTTAAGTGAATCTGAAAACTTTTTATGAGTAGTATTTGACGAGTAGTAATTTGGTTTTATAAGCAAGTAGTTAAAATTCAGAGTTATTCCTATATTTATCTAGTTAAATGTTTAACGATATTTTTAATCACTTAAATTGTTAATTGTTATTAATATTTTATTTTCAATGTCAAGATTTGTACATTTCAGCTTACAAATGTTTCTGTATATGAATTTTTATTCTATCCAGATTGGCCACAATAGAATAGTCGTATCCTTTTCAATGGTGATAGAGCTCGTATAGCTCATGTCGAAAACGTCGTTTTGTTTTTACCCCAAATTTGCTGAGTTATTTGCAGCAAGAAAGTCGTGTGTGTGTCCTCTCGCACGTGCAGATTTTTTAAAACTTACAATAATAATAATTAGTATTGACTTTTAGCCAGTTTCACACTTTTAAATTTTGTGATTATTTACGGTAAAATGAAGTCTATTTGGGGCACGGTAATAAAGGATTGTTATTTGAGATAGAATATTCGCTTGAAATGATTGAGAGTTGACTGCAATTCTCGAAAACCAGGCCCGTCGTTGGAGGGCGGGGGGGGGGGGCTTTGAGAAATCAGTATATTAACAGTCGGCGTGGTTTTTATTGTTTACCGATAAAATTTGCACCCTTTGACCCCACTCCCAGAACAACTTTAAAACAACGAGCCTGTCTATGTGCTAACTTTAGCGCATTTTTTAACTCTCAAAAGAAATAAACATAGCTAGATAAATATATATATATATATATATATATATATATATATTTCTTTAATTTGGAACTTTTTCTGCACTAAAAGAATACACAGATCTAGTTTCACACACCCATTGCATGTTTTCATTGTAAAAAAAATAAATAATTAATTAATAAATACACGTCGAAAGATCATCAGGCAAAGCGGTAAAACTGTTCGTTGGACCATTTACTCGTTGACTGCGTTATGTGAACGATTTGAATTTGACACAAAAGAAGTTTTAGTCATTTACCTTTTTTACATTCAACTATTGAAAAACCTATTATTTTAGTTTGAGCTTCTAAAATTTAATATTCTTCACATTTTAACGCTTTTACGAAATAAATGTTTCGAGATATTTAAAAAGAAAATACTGCTCAAAAAATCCAACGAAAATTGAGAATAATCATTTTGAAAAGAATGCAAATAAAATGTTGTGTGAAGGAGTTTTTCGACATTTGGAGGTATTTTTAGGGGGGGGGGGGGCATTTTCCGCGAAACTTATTTTTTCTAAATTATATTTGTCTTTAAAACATCACTGCTGGTGTTAACTATCGAACGTTACAGCATATAAGGCGCTCAGAAGACATTTGCACGAGGGCGCCGATCAGGCTTGGCGCGGCCCTGGTCCAATCGGCCTACGACCGGCCCTGATTGTACTTGTGATGAAAAAAAATCATTGTATAATCAACGTACATATTGGGAGGCAGGGGGGGGGGCGGAAATTAAAATTTACTTGCTTTGATGCATTAATAAATATTTCAAACAAATGAAAAGTTCATGTTCCAAAGAATATCATTTTCATTTCTGTGACCAACTCTTCAATTGTGGTTCATCGAATTCATTTATAAAATTTATTTTATTTGAGAACCATCAACAACGCTGATTTTTTGATGGTCGTAGAGGGCAGAGAGAGAGAGATATATATAGTTGAAAGAGCGAATAACGATACGGAGAAAAACAATGAGTTTTTACTGAAGAGGAGAAGCTTTTTAAAACAATCCCTGCTCCTTTTTACAACCCAGATTACTTAATATAGTATAATGTACTTTGCTTTTGTACGAAAGAGTTCGAATTGTAGCATAAGCATTTGAGTATGAATTGCAAAAGTGCAATTTCTTGTTCGTTGACATTTTACCGTTAATAAGTATCGGAAGGTCTTTTTACAAAGGTAACTTATGATATTTGTCTGATTTTAGCTTGGTTTGTTTTCATTTCGATCAAAAGATGGCACCGCCATTTTAATTGTTTACTTTTCCTTGCCTTTAACTAGAAACCATTGCTAAAGTCATGGTTCTTAAGGATAATTTGTGGAGCCTTCTCATGGTATTTTGTCTGTAAATTGTTTGCAGCAAAACCGACTTGATGGCTTTTTTTAGGGAATTGCCTAATCTCAAATATTTAAGTTTTAAAAATATTATGGTTGTTTTGAATATCGGTGATTATTTATGGAGACATTCAGTGTTGTATCAAATATTGGTAAAATTCAATCGCACATATTTCACTGATAGTGATGCCAGTCGGAAATATTCCCATTGGGAAGGAATTAAAAAAATAGGAATATTCCTGGGAGTATTTCCTTGGCCATCTTACCTTCCCAAACATTAGGAATTTATCAAAATGCAGAGTTTTTTTACATTTTAACGCTTGTTTAAAGTTCGAGTACTTTAAATTATAGCTCTTGTATCAACATTTCACTTTTTTAAATATACAAGGAGGTATTACAGTCCTCTTTCCATACCTATGTGGATACAAAAAAAAAGTTAAAATTTCATTTCATAAACAAAACTGCATTTTTATGAAACTTTTCACTCATTCGTATCCTATTTTAATACAAATTCATGTATCTCTTTCTTTAAGGTTTTCATCAATCTCTGATCTTATTGCAGAGGGCATTTTCCTGATAAAGAAGGGGAAACGTGTCTTCAGCTCTAATTTACTTTTGCAAGTATAACTTCTACTTTGTATAATTTTTGCTTCTACTTTCATTCTATTTTTTAGTTTTTGTTTGTGTTATAGCATCGCTATAGTCTGCTATTTTGTTATCTTAGTGAAATGGTTTCGCAAACGTTAATGTTCAGCTAAATTTGTATAATACAACATTTCCAATTGTATTTTTTTTTCTTCTAAATCCTTATTCAACTAAGGACAAAATTACTAGTTACACTTACAACATGAGATGCAGTAATTAATACACAATTATAGATATTGCAGTAAGTGATGGCAATAATACATATAATTACTATTGTAATTTTTTAACAAATTAATTAAAATTTGCAAAAACCTCACAAAGAAATTCTCCCGGATGGTAGACATCTCCCAATAACGGAGAAATCTTTTGACCTCGTGACTGTCCGTTATTTGGTGGTGCAACATTATGTTTTCTCAATAATTAAACTTTTAACTTTTGAACTTTTGTATTTTTTAGTAATTTTTGTATTTTTTAGTCAAATAATGATGATATTGCGCTATTATTTAACGATAATTTGTTGAGTAATGTAATGAAAAAGTATTTTTCAACTATTTATGTCATATATTATAACTTTCCATAAATTCCTGGCAATGTATGAATTTTGGGAATGTTTCCTGCATTATTCCCTGGGAATATTTCCTTGAATATAAATTCCCAGGAATTTAACATCTTTTAGTGAAGTTTTCACGTGGAATGCGAAATTGAAAATAATGTTTATTCACAGACTACTTTTCCAGTTTTAATTGTAAATTTTTGTTTGCGTTCTGAATTCAGAAGTGTGTATCTGTAGTATCCAGCAGAAAAAAAAAGTCTTCTTTTAAATGCTTTAAATAGACACACATGAATCAACATTTTTATTTTCTGATTTTATACACCATGTGACGTAGTTATGCAAAAGAGTTGAATATCAAGTAAATACTTTCAAATAAAGGGCAATTTAGAAAGTGCCAGACTCTACCAGGGTTGTTAGATTTCAAAATGTCAAAAAAAATCCAAACAGCTTTATTTTTTGTATGATTCGCTTTAAAAATGCTTCCTTTAAAAACTCTAAGCTGGATTTTTTTAAAAATAATTTTTGGCTTTATTTTGTTTAATTGCAATGAAAATTATGATTTTATCACTTTTTGCTAATTGTTGCAACAAATCGATGAAACAGTCTAAAAATTAGATACCTGTTGAAAAACATTGCACAGTATGAAAAAAAAAAACAACAACTGGTGCCCTATGTTAGGAAATGAGTCTTGTTCAGTGAATAAATTTTATTTATAAATTCATATAGTAAAAACCTTTTCATTCCCTGAAATTTTGGCTGCTCAGAGGGTTGTTTTTAATGGTTTTGATTTTTGAACTCGAACTATACAATTGATGGTGAGCGATTCCATACCAAATCACCGAAAAAAAAAAAAAGTTGGTCGCACGACCGACTCGGATTTTTTTTTAATTTGGTACACAGATTGATGGTATAGAGGTATGAAAAAGCCCAAAAGGAAAGTTACCTGCTCCACTTATTTTCTGAGATACATGCCCTCAAAGTTTGTCCGCCACGTCAAAATACTAAAAAAGTGATGTCATTTAATCATTTTTTATAAAAAATCGTACTCATGCAAAATAAAAGTGTTAGATATCTATGGAAACTAGTTACTCCAGGCATTCTGAAAAAAAAATACTAGAACGTTCATAATGAAAATTGCCAAGGTACAGGGCTCTTTGAAGTTGTCACCACAAAAACTTGATTTTGCAGATTTTGCTAAAATTCAGGCATTTATTACAAAAAAAGGCAAACAAAACCAAAGGTTTTCTCACTTTCTGGTAGTGTAACACTGCTACCTGACGAGACACTTCTCATTTGGTAGATGGAACTCATTTGACCGTATTTTGTGTCATCATTCGTACCACGACTCGAACAATTGTGTTGTCTGTGTTTATTCGACTTTGTTTGCTCGATTGTCCGACGCGTCAAATTTACTGAGCGCTGACATAGACAAAGTGAACATTATTGAAAATTAAAAAAGGAATTCATTCACATTAAAGTTGAGAAACTCCCATTGCGTAGAAAAAGAAAATGCCTGACATCATACCGGTATCTTTGTCTCCAAAACTGAAAAGAGAATTTTAAAATTTATGATAAGTGTTAATGTGTTTCCAATTCTATTAGTTTAGAACTAATTATACGCATAACCTATAAAGCTGTCTCCCTGGAAAAATAAGTTTGTGCCAATTTTATGATAAGATTTTCGTCACAATTTTACAATCGAATTAGCAAAGTATGGCTACAAGTACTCAGGCATGCTGAAACTCTGCTCTACGCTAAAATATTATTTTTAAAAAAATGTGCAACAAACCAATTTTTGCTGTTTCACAAAAGCTGAAGTTTACAGTATAATACAGCTAATTTTAAGGCAATAAACTGTAAAATTGCAAACTTTACAGTAAGAAACTGTAAAATTGCTAGCTTTAGTTTATTAGTGTGCATTTAAGTTTTAAATTGGAACCTTCGCCGACAGTATTATACTGTAAGAACAGCAGTTCCTTTTTTAGTGTGGTGGGTGAAAAAAAGTGTTGGCGCCAGTTGACGCCATAGAGACTTTGCCCATTCTGTTGCTCCATAGTTCAACCAAAATGGATTTATAAATTAATAGATATAGTTTTCAGAACCAATCAAATTGTTTTTTGTGCATTTTTATTTTTAAATAACCAAGAGAAATTTATTTCAATCTATTTTTATTTAAAATACATTGTCCACATTTAGACATGAAATTAACATATACACTAATTTCAGAAGTGTCCCAACTATCACAGAATGGGATAAAGTGGAAGCACCAAAACATGCTCTTTTAAACACATCAGTTAGAAAACAATACAACAAAACTGAATGGACCATTAATAAACACAAATTTAACATACAAAAAATGCATCATAAATTTTATTGAATAAATTGAATAGTTCAGTTTTAGGACATTCTTTTTGCTAATTAATTTGCATTGGTACGAAAAAAAAATGACAGCGAAAAAAATTCTGCTTCTTGGTTAACCAATAAAATTTGAGCATAAGCAATCAGTTACAACCTTTTCCCTTCCATTAACGAGTTGACCCGCACCATTATTTGCTTCCTCTCGCCAATGTGCTAAATTAATTTTCAGTACAGGGTGCCCAGAAAAGCACTCCATGATTTCAAAATTGAATAGCTCGAAAACAAATGACTTTGGAATGAAGCAAACGGTACGTTAATTGTGTAATCCGTAAAAATCGTGTTCAGAATTTTGAAAAATTAGCTACAGGTGCTAAAAATGCCGACAGGAGGCGCTCGACGCTATAATTGCAAAACAAGTGCCTGTATACAACTAGTGTTTTAAGGGCTGGAGCAATCATTTATAGCTTCGCAACGAAAAAGGAAGTTCAAACGAGCTACATTATTGAACTGTGGCCTAACACGTGAAATTTCTGTGAAAAACTATAATGTTTGTTCTCTCAATGGGCTCTCGGCTCTCTTATTCGTAACTAAACTTGCAGGTTGAGTGAACGAAAAGCACCAATGTCACCCGCAGAGGTATCTTCACACTGCAAAAAATGAACTGTTCATTTTACAGTAAAAAACTGCGAAACTAGCAATTTTACAGTTTCTTACTGTAAAAATAAGCTGTATTATACTGTGAAAACAACAGTATAATACTGGCAGCAGCGGTTCCAGTTTAAAACTAAAATGAGCGGTAATAAGCTGTAAATTTAGCAATTTTAGTTTCTTATTGCAAAATTAGCAATTTTTACAGTTCATTACTCTAAAATAAACTGTATTGTACTGTAAAAACATTCTATTCCTTTTTTACAGTGCACAAGAGTGGACCCTCAAATGCAGGCCGAAGCTTGGAGAAAGAGTGAATGTGTTAAGACAAACATGGCTGCTCACGAGTACGGACGCCTTTTAAGTTTCTAAGTATCTGAAACGGGAGAAAATGTCTTTAAACAAATGTCACATGAATGACATGTGATTTGTCAAAAACTGCTCTTTCTTAAACATAGTTGTCGTGACTATGGCTTTACCCAGTATGTGTTCTTGAATGTGATTTTAACTGGTAAGATTGTGCAAATGCCTTGGGACAATGCTCACACGAAAAGGGTTTCTCCCCAGTGTGAACTCTTAAATGTTTCTTTAAATCAGAAGGATTGGAATACGCACTTGAACAATGTTTACATGAAAAGGGTTTCTCCCCAGTGTGAACTCTTAAATGTGTCTTAAAATTCGAAGTATTGGAAAACGCACTTGAACAATGTTCACACGAAAAGGGTTTCTCACCAGTGTGCGTTCTTGAGTGTACCTTTAAAGTGGAAGAACAGGAAAAAGCCTTGGAACACAGCACACACGAAAAGGGTTTCTCCCCAGTGTGAACTCTTAAATGTTTCTTTAAATCTGAAGATTGAGAAAAAGACTTTGAACAGAGTTCACACGAATAAGGTTTCTCACCAGTGTGAACTCTTAAATGTATCTTTAAATTGGAAGGATTGGAAAAAGCACTTGAACAATGTTCACATGAGAAGGGTTTCTCCCCAGTGTGAACTCTTAAATGTCTCTTTAAATGTGAAGGATCGGAAAAAGCACTTGAACAATGTTCACACGAAAAGGGTTTCTCACCAGTGTGAACTCTTAAATGTGTCTTAAAATTCGAAGGATTGGAAAACGCACTTGAACAATGTTCACACGAAAAGGGTTTCTCCCCAGTGTGAACTCTTAAATGTTTCTTTAAATCTGAAGAGTGAGAAAAAGACTTTGAACAGAGTTCACACGAATAAGGTTTCTCACCAGTGTGAACTCTTAAATGTTTCTTTAAACCTGAAGATTGAGAAAAAGACTTTGAACAGAGTTCACACGAATAAGGTTTCTCACCAGTGTGAACTCTTAAATGTATCTTTAAATCGGAAGGAGTGGAAAAAGCACTTGAACAATGTTCACATGAGAAGGGTTTCTCCCCAGTGTGAACTCTTAAATGTCTCTTTAAATGTGAAGGATCGGAAAAAGCACTTGAACAATGTTCACACGAAAAGGGTTTCTCACCAGTGTGAACTCTTAAATGTGTCTTTAAATTCGAAGGATTGGAAAACGCACTTGAACAATGTTCACACGAAAAGGGTTTCTCCCCAGTGTGAACTCTTAAATGTTTCTTTAAACCTGAAGATTGAGAAAAAGACTTTGAACAGAGTTCACACGAATAAGGTTTCTCACCAGTGTGAACTCTTAAATGTATCTTTAAATCGGAAGGAGTGGAAAAAGCACTTGAACAATGTTCGCATGAGAAGGGTTTCTCCCCAGTGTGAACTCTTAAATGTCTCTTTAAATCTGAAGATTTAAAAAAAGACTTTGAACAGAGTTCACATGAATAGGGTTTCTCCTCAGTGTGGGCTCTCTGATGTACTTTTAAACGTGACAAACAAGGAAATGCCATACAGCACCATTCACATGAATATGACATTTCTCCAGTGTGTGTTCTTAGATGTATCTTTAGAGTTGAAGGCCGAGAAAACGCTTTTAAACAATATTCACACGAATGCCCTTTCTCACGTACACGGATCTTCGGTTGATCTGCCATGGCCGAACGGTGCAACTTCTGCTTGAAATTCAATGGATTTCCTCTTAATGATCAAGTGTTTGAAAATGCCTTTAGAAAGAATCCGTAAGAGCCAAGCGTTTTTCCCCAAGTATGATTTCAAACATTTGGCGAAAGAGACAATTCTACTTGACACATTTCACGAGCAAGGCTTTGAAGAACAATTGCTTGTCCGTGCAGGAGCCTCAAAATCGGTTTCGGAAGAATATGAAACGAGAGCTCAACCAATTCAGAAGCTAACACACATTCTAAAAAGCCAAACTAACCTTCCCGCAAAATAATAGATGCCTCCGTTTCCGCATGTGACCTGGATGGTTCCTTGATTGGCTCAGATGAGGTAACACAGTTTTCCTTAAGCCTTAATATTCGAGAAAATACTACTGGAGTTGCATTTCTTGAAACCTTTACTTCGATGAACTTGTTTAGATGCAAGTAGAAGTTTTGCAATGTTGGAGTTAAATGGGCTTATAATGTTACTGATATCATACACGTTGAAGTCTCAAATCTAGTTGTCCGGGCTAATACTGAAATAACAAAAAAAATCATACATTGAGGGCGGGGAAAAAGGAGAGACAAACAAACATAAAAACTTTGAACACAACAGAAAAATATTGAAGCCATGCTGGCCATGCACAAAAATAAATAAATAAATGTGCTTCCTCAACAGGCTAGCCAAGTTGCTTTAAAGCTGGCAAAGAAGTGTGCACGAAAAGGGACCTTTATTTAAAGCATTTTACTATAATAATATTCTTACTAATATATGACTTTTATGTCACTAACCCTGATATGTACCCCCTTTTATGTATATATCCCAGGGTTGGGTTTTTGACTTCAAAAACCTGTTTTTGACATGACATGTCGAACACCCGTCGAAAACCTGTCTAAAACTCAAATAGAGTGGTTATTGAGATTTTTTATAAACATATAAGGTTTCTCATCCTGAAAAATATTAAACAAAAATTTATACATCTTATCAATCTAGTTTAATAAACATTAAATTAATAAATTTAATGAACATTATTTCTCATTCTTTTAAACTAACTTGTTATGTCATGAAAAAAGTTAAAATATTAAAAGTTAAATCCAGTTTTTAAAGTAGTTTTGTTTAAATAATTTAATAACTAGTACCAGGGGACCGAGCCCGCTCGGTTAAAAAAAAAGAGGTTTGTAAACTTGTGTTTTTTTCTAAAATGCGAAGTACTTATTTAGATAAACTTGAAAAGCATTTTTAAGCCTTTGGTTGCAATTATGCTTTTAAAACAGCCGTAATTTGTTTTAAAAAACACAACCTTATTTAATCCATGCTCACCGTAAAATCACACCCAATTTCATTTCATTTGGCGCCTAAAGCGCGGGAGGGGTTGATGAGAATGAATGCAGAGTCCATGTTCTCCAGTACGCATTTGATTCCAGTTGGTTTTGACTTTCACTTGACTTCACACTCCAAGGTTCCCCCCGTACATACCACAACTCGTAGTTTAACCGGGATGGGGCCTTGAAGAGCGATCTGTTCATTTTTGAACCAGGCCCAAGGGCCAAGCAAACCCTTGGCCCAGCATCCCCCAGAGGTATCGTTTCACTTGGAGGATTTTATGACCACGAACATTTTTAACGTCCCCCAGCCACCATTAATGAAGACGGTGGATCTTTGATTGGCTGGGCTTCCTCTATATGATCGGACCGGGACCCTCTGGTTACGAGTCCGACGACTTACCGATCGGACTACCGCGGCCCACACCCAATTCTAACTTTCTTTTAATCAATTTCTTTTAAATTTAAAAAACAATGATAATTCTAACGTGTTGCAAAAACTCGTTTGCCAAATACCATACAAATTTTAATTTGCGCTGATGTGATTAAATATGAAATCCCTTGTTATAATAAAACGTGGTTGCTATGAAACAGTAACAATAAGAGTAATCATAAAGAAAATGGCGAAAGAAAGCTCGTCAAACTTTTAATGAAAGCACGAAAAACGGGATTTTTTGTGAAAACTTGCGTTTTTACAGAAAAAACGCCGATGTAGCTGAACTTAAAAACCAAAACTTTATCTAAATGCAAAATTTTATCAAAATCGTTAAAGCCGTTTTCGAGATCCGAAATATATTACAAGAATTGCTCGTCTAAAGATATTAGATGTAATTTTGTTTCGAAACTTAATATTTTAAGAATGAGTTTCATATTTATTGATTTTTTACCTGAAATATCTTACTAAACACTCTTTAGGAGGAAAAAAAGTATTTTAAAACTAACTATAACACTTTTATACTCAATTTTGAAATCGCACTTGAAAAGTAAAGTAATCTGATTTTTATGCCCTGTAAGTTACCATAAAATTCAATAGATGTCGGTGGACAATTACCACTGCTTTTATCCCAACAGCTTGTTATCTAGTGAAGCCTTGCTTTAACGTTTCAAAAACAATAACAATTTAACGTTGCCAAATACCATAATTTGAACTTGCGCTGATGTGATTAAATATGAAATCCAATTGTTATAACAAAACGTGTCGCCACGGAAACAGTATCAATGAAAGTAATCATAAAGAAAATGGCGCAATAAAAGCTTCTAAAAAACGCCGACGTAGATGAACTCAGAAACCAAAACTCTATCTAAATACAAATTTTTATCGAAATCGTTAGAGCCGTTTTCGAGATCCGAAAAATAAATAAATATATAAATAAATAGTACCTGGGGACCGAGCCCACTCGGTTAAAAAAAAAAGAGGTTTGTAAACTCGTGTTTTTTTCTAAAATGCGAAGTACTTATTTAGATCAACTTGAAAAGCATTTTTAAACCTTTGGTTGCAATTACGCATTTAAAACAGCCGTAATTTGTTTTAAAAAACACAACCTTATTTTATCCATGCTCACCGCAAAATCACACCCAATTTCATTTCATTTGGAGCCGAAGGCGCGGGAGTGGTTGATGAGAATGGATGCAGAGTCCCTGTTCTCCAGTACGCATTTGGTTCCAGTTGGTTTTGACTTTCACTTCACTTCACACTCCAAGGTTCCCCCCGTACATACCACAACTCGTGGTTTAACCGGGATGGGGCCCTGAAGAGCGCTCTGTTCATTTTTGAACCAGGCTCAAGGGCCGAGCAAACCCTTGGCCCAGCATCCCCCAGAGGTATCGTTTCACTTGGAGAATTTTACGACCACGAACAATTTTAACGTCCCCCAGCCACCATTAATGAAGACGGTGGATCTTCGATCGACTGGGCTTCCTCTATATGATCGGCCCGCGACCCTCCGGTTACGAGTCCGACGACTTACCGATCGGACTATCGCGGCCCACACCCAATTCTAACTTTATTTTGATCGATCTCTTTTAAATTTAAAAAACAATGATAATTCTAACGTGTTGCAAAAACTCGTTTGCCAAATACCATAAAAATTTAAATTTGCGCTGATGTGATTAAATATGAAATCCCTTGTTATAATAAAACGTGGTTGATATGAAACAGTAACAATAAGAGTAATCATAAAGAAAATGGCGAAAGAAAGCTCGTCAAACTTTTAATGAAAGCACGAAAAACGGGTTTTTTTGTGAAAACTTGCGTTTTTACAGAAAAAACGCCGATGTAGCTGAACTCAAAAACCAAAACTTTATCTAAATGCAAAATTTTATCAAAATCGTTAGAGCCGTTTTCGAGATCCGAAATATATATACAAGAATTGCTCGTTTAAAGATATTAGATAGATTAATGTAATTTTGCTTCGAAACTTAATATTTTAAGAATGAGTTTCATATTTATTGATTTTTTACCAGAAATATCTTACTAAACACTCTTGAGGAGGAAAAAAAGTATTTTAAAACTAACTATCTAAAACCTTTAAACGAGCAATTCTTGTATATATATTTATTTATATACTAGCAAAAATACCCGGCGTTGCCAGGGTCAGTAATAATATTGCGAAACAATTTATACTCACCTTTGTTTTTTTTCTCTCCTAAACTGAAAGAACTCAAAACACACCGCTTTGACTATTTTTAAAATGTCGCCAAATTTGCGGTAACTGTTTTGTTATACCTAGGATAATTTTGCTCTCCTCCCTACTTTATGAAAATACATTAGGCATTATTATGTCCCAATTTTTTTGTCACAGAGAAATAGCTATCAAATGCTGAGATACTATTACTGACCATAAAATGATGCTAAAAGTTTTTGTCCTAAATGATTTCGAAATTAATGGGAACATTTGACAATTATTTGTGTAAAAACGCAACGTAATGGTATATTTAGTCTTGTTTAAGAGTTTTATTAACTTAGTATGCGGATTACTTTACGTTTTGACATAATTTTAAAAAGGGTTTTTAATGGCTACATCCGGAATCGGCCAACAAAAGAAAAAAACTGAGCTTTTCAAATGTGGGAGTATTATATCGATAATTTGGATTTTGCCGCATTCGATAAATATCAGACAATAATTGTTTGATTTGGTGACGTCGTGTAAGAAGTAAAGTATTATTAAGTAGTCTTTGGCACAAAAACAAGTGTCAGTTGAAAAAATCGCCGAGAATCTCAGTTATTAAAATCTTCTTGAAACAAATTTGGCAAAATTCCTGTTCAATTGGATACTAAGTAACTGCCCCAAGTACCCCGACAAAGTGCCCAATCAATGCAAACAAACCTAAGAAAGGCCGTTAAGTTGTATTTAAAGCTAAATCAAAATGGAAAATAATAAACCTAATCCATTTATCAGTTGCCAATCACTTCAAGCGATTACGTTACCGATACTCTGAAACACATGTTTACAAAACTTACGAAAATAATTGATGCACTGAACAATCTATTAAAAAAGAAATACACAATTTATTCTACAAAATAATATTTGTACGTTTCAAAGGACAAAAAAAACACATTGCTTAAGTATAAATATTCTACTTACAGCCAAGACTACAAAATGTTTTAAAATACAAATCATAGTAAAAGCTCGTTAGAGAGCTGGCACCCGATCGTTTCCAATGTCTATGTAGAAGCCTGGATATTAACCATGAAGCTGAAAAAAAATTACTTTTTGATTTGACTTGAGAAAAGCCTTGAAATCTTAATGAGAAAAGTGAAAATGATACACGTAATTCTAGCTATCGACAAAGAGTTGAGATGATGCAATAAATACTGAATTAGTTTGTTGGAAGCCTTCGCGGATTTATGCGAAAAACAGGGCCGATCCTAGGGTGTCGGCCGCCCGTGTGCAAAGATCCAATGTGCCGCCCCTGAGGCTCGTCAATCGGGGGGAGGGGGGTATTTTGCTGTAAAATTTGCATTGAGTATTTTGCGCTATTGCCCCCCACCCTCCCGCCCCCATCGCAGAAAAATTTTCAATGACAGGCTTGCTGCCTCTCAAGACATTTTTTCATTTTATGACGAAAACTTGAACATTATTATTCATTTGCTTGTATGTAAGGCTCGACCGATATCATTTTTTGGCCGATGGGCCGATGCCGATTGTTGGCCGATTGCTCAAAGTTGGCCGATGGCCGATTTTTTTCCTCTTCCATCGGCCGATGGCCGATGGTTAAAAAAACCAAATGATTACAAAAATAAATGTTTGTAAGAGATATGATGGGTCATATATTCATTTCATTCTACTTCTTTTTCAGTCATTCAGATTTTGGGCCTAAATTTCTATTTTACTTCCACTCGACAAAAATTATATGAGAGAGAGAGAAGCAGTAAGTTGAGAATTCATTTGTACCATTTGTACTAGGTGTAGTCATGAAGATACTTTCTTAGCTGCAATCCGATGTTTCAAATGTGCTTTTTAGCCTACTTTTCCATTGAAGTAAAAGAAAAACAAAAAAAAAAAGCATTCTAAGTTGCTAATGTATCTTAAAAATATCCCGAAATCCAAAAAAAAAAGTTAAAAAGGATCAAAAAAATAAAATAAATATCGAAAAATTAAAAATTGAAAAATGGGGTTTTGAGATGGGGGAAAAAGTGTGTCGGTCTGTCTGTCCCCCCCCTAATAACTTTTGAATGAAAATTCCGATTTGAACAAACTTTTTTTATTAGAAAGATATCGATGAGTACAGCTTGTTCCCATGTTTAATTTTTCGATTTGAACAATTTTTGGTTCAACTTTGAATCGCTTAAACAACCTGTCCCGCGATACTAACTTTTTAGTGAATAGTCCGATTTGAACATTTTTTTTTTTTGTTCGAAAGATCTTATGAAGGATATAAGTTCAGGATCTACATAAAACTTAAATTTTCCCGTAGGTGCAATGTTAAGTCTTTTTCTGAACGAACCTTCAATATTGAACGAAAAATGGTTCAAATCAAAAAGCGAAATATGGGAATGAGTTTTCCTCGCCGAGATTTTTCGAACAAAAAAAAAGTTTATTCAAAACGGTTCAATGTTGAACAAAAAATTGTTTAAATTATTTCTTCATTACCGTATTTAACGGTAATGAAGTATCATTGTCGAGATCTTTCGACAAAAAAAAGTTTGTTTAAATCGTTTGTTAAATCGTTCACTCAAAAGTTATTAGGGGTGACAGCTTGTTTGAACGGTTCAATGTAAACGAAAAATTGCTCAAATCGGAAATATAAATACGGGAATGATGTATCCTTGATAGGATCTTTCGAACAAAAAAAAGTTTGAAGTTTACAAATACCTTTGTGCTTACCCCTGTTTATTTGTTCCTCCTTAATGTTGTAATTTTCTCTACAAAAAAAAGTTTGTTCAAATCGGATTATTCACTAAAAAATCAGTGTCGCGGGACAGATTGTTTCAACAGATCAAAGTTGCACCAAAAATTGTTCAAATCGAAAAATCAAATGTGGGAATGAGCTGTACTCGCCCGAGATCTTTCCAACAGAAAAAAGTTTGTCCAAATCGGAATGTTCATTCAAAAGTTATTAGGGGGGGGGGCAGACTTTTTTAACTTGGCGATATTTTTTGGACTTGGCGATATTTTTTACATGCATTAAGCCCCGGGGGGGGGGGGAGAGACAGATAAACCGACACACAAATTCCCTATCTCAAAACCCAACTCGCCAAAATTTAATTTTTCGAGTTTTTTCAAATGTTTTTATTTCCGTTTGACTTTTTTTTTGGACGTGGTGATAATTTTATGATGCATTAAACCGCTTTTAATGCTTTTTTCGTTTTTTTTTTCTTTTTAACGGGAATGTCGCTATGCTTAAAATGTACGAACAGAAATGTTTGCATGTTCGTTAAAAGCTGCGACAGTTACATAACTTATTTTGTTGAAAAATAAATAACCATGAAAAAAAAAAAAGAGTCAGCTTTCACCTTTTTTTTTTTTTTTGCTACTTTTGCTCCTAGTTTGATTTTCTATTTTGCTGAATCTTGCATCAAAATGACATTCTTGTTTTTTTTTTTTTTTTTTTTGCTTCAGTCGCGCTAAAATTTTATAATTTTCCAACTTCAGCCTGCTCCAAGACGGTGTTTTTTTCCCCTCCACTATGCTCCAAAATAATTATTTTTCCTCTTCAAAACAGAATTTTAGCTGCTCCGAAATTGTATCCATCGTATCCCACCCCTGATATAGTTTAAATAAAATAGAACTTGAGTACTGAGTATATGATAGCAAGTTATAGAGGCCGTCGACATATTTACAATTGTAATTTTTCAATGAAAATATCTTATAGATTATCATAGAACAGTGGAGAAAAATGCGTAGGCAGGCGAACTATGCTTCTCTTCTAACAGAAAGATACGGCAAAAGATATTAGAGGGGGGGGGGGTTAACTAATTGCAATGAAAAGGCACGCTAGCATTCAAAAGTGCAAAGTTAAAATGATATGAGTTCAAGCGAGATATAGTAAATAATACACAAATTATCAGTATTGTAGTGCACGATGGCAATGGTACATATTTAATATTATATATCTGCATTAAACGAATAGGTGAAATCTGAAATAGCATAATCCTCTCTAATAGCGAACACTTCCCAATAACGGACAAAACTTCCGGTTCCGTTATTCGGAGGTTTTGCTCTAATTCTTAAAATTCGCATCAAAGCGATCACTCGGAAAGTGTCTGCTGTGTTGTGAAATTTTCGGTATCTGCCCGATTCGGAAAATTCCAAAACCCAGAACTGCGTTAGTCCCGTTTGCTGCCCGATTTCAAGCCACATGCTGAACATACTTTTAATTGTGAAGTAAAAAATAGAGAAAATAGAATTATCTCTTGCGAAAACTAAAAAAAAAAAAAAAACATCGGCCTTCCATCGGCATTCAGATATTTTTGAGGCCGATGGGCCGATGTTTTTTCCATCTTAGCATCGGCGGCCGATGCCGATATCCGATGCAAAAAATTTCAACCATCGGCGCCGATGCATCGGTCGAGCCTTACTTGTATGAGAGTAAAAAATAAAACATTCAAATAAAATTTGAAGTGCAAAACTTTATTCGTTGGTCACTTGATAGATTATTATAGCGACAAAATACGCAAGCAAAATAATAAAGAAACAGTATAATTACAATTGAAATAAAAATAGATATTTTACTATTAGAAAAAGATCTATAAATTACTTTTCTGGCTTTCTGAGATGCAAATTTGTCTATTATTTCAGTAAAATCAAATTTTTCTGCTATTTCAGATTCAATGGATATAATGGCCAAATCTGAGAGCCTTTCTAGTGTCATACTATTTATTAAGTAATTTTTTATAATCATTAATTTACTGAAACTTTGTGATGAATCATGTCATCTCATTTTTTTTTAAAACTTGGCTGCACATTTTTGAATGCAGTTGTGTTTTTATTTTCTCCCCTCCTCCTCCGCTCCCAGATTCTTCCTTTCTGTGTGGCTGGCTGATCGGCCGCCCCTGGGAGCTGAGTCGTGGTGTTAACTTGACCCATCGTTTTAGCTCTTATTTTGCAGAATTAGCTTCAGTTTCCGGGGTTCGCTGCACTGTCTTGTGGAAAAGAGGCTGCTTCTCCGCTTTTCCACACGTGCAAGTGCATAGTCTGACTCAAAGATCAGCGCATAGGATAGTGCAGGAAAAAAACTTGATGTGAGAAAAGTTCGACGATAGGCCCCTCATAATTTTTTTTTTCTTCTGGCAATTTTTATTTATTTATTTTCTTTTTTAATTCGGGAATGCTTGAATTTTTTTTTTTTTTCGAAAAAACTTTCTTTAGAAAAAATACTACATGCGGCCTGCGGCCGCCCCTTGCATTGGCCGCCCTCGTGCAGTGCACGAGGGCGTTTCAAGGACAAAATAAAACGTTTGTCCTTTGAAACGATACGTTTCAAAGGACAAAAAAAAAAAAAAAAAAAACACATTGCTTAAGTATAAATATTCTACTTACAGCCAAGACTACAAAATGTTTTAAAATACAAATCATAGTAAAAGCTCGTTAGAGAGCTGACACCCGATCGTTTCTAAAGTCTAGTAGAAGCCTGGATATTAACCATGAAGCTGAAAAAAAAATTACTTTTTGATTTGACTTGAGAAAAGCCTTGAAATCTTAATGAGAAAAATGGAAATGATACACCAATTCTAGCTATCGACAAAGAGTTGAGATGATGCAATAAATAATGAATTAGTTTGTTGGAAGCCTTCGCGGATTTATGCGAAAAATGTACCTTAAATTGGAATGAAAAAAAGCGCTACCAATCGAACTTTTTCAAATAACGTTATAAATTATAGGGTATAAAATATAACGTTATATATTAATATTATTATTCTGATGTATAAGCTACATTATGGTAAAAGTTTCATTAAAATCCATTCAGTAGTTTTTGCGTGAAAGAGGAACAAACATCCATACATCCATCCATACAAACTTTCACATATATAATAGTAGGTACCTGGGGACCAAGCCCACTCGGTTAAAAAAAAAAGAGGTTTGTAAACTCGTGTTTTTTTCTAAAATGCGAAGTACGTATTTAGATAAACTTGAAAAGCATTTTTTGCCTTTGGTTGCAATTACGCATTTAAAACAGCCGTAATTTGTTTTAAAAAACACAACCTTATTTAATCCATAAGGCTCGACCGATGCATCGGCCAGGCCGATGCATCGGCGCCGATGTTTGAAAAATTTTCCATCGGCCATCGGCATCGGCCGCCGATGCTAACTTGGGAAAAACATCGGCCCATCGGCCTCGAAAGCATCGAAATGCCGATGCCTGGCCGATGTTTAAGCAAAAAAAAAGTTTTCTTAAGAGGGAATTTTATCTTCTCTATTTTTTACTTCACAATTAAAAGTACGTGCCCCATGTGACTTGAAATCGAGTGGCAACGGGACTAACACAGTTCTGGGTTTTGGAATTTTCCAAATCGGGCAGATACCGAAATTTTCACAACACAGCAGACACTTTCCGATCTCTTTGACGATAGTTTTTAGAATTACAGTAAAACCTCTGAATGGCAGAACTAATTTTGCGCATTTCTTTTCTGTTTCTTTTTTCTTTTTTTTTTGTGTGTGCATGTAAATGAAAGCCTTTTTTTTTTCTTTTTAATTTAAAAAAAATATTAGCCAGATGAATTTGGCAAACACATTTATTTTAAGAGAGGAAGAGATCTATGCTGTAAAATTTCGAGGAGCCGCCTCTGGTTTCTCTGTTATGTGATGAGATCATTGTTTTCATTTTTCTTTTCTGAAATCGAATATTGGCTACTCAATTTTAAATTGTCAAGTCTTGAATTGAATATTGAAGCTGTTACGATCGGTTATGTTCCCTTTAAGTCACATTCGTTTAAGCAGGAGTGCCATTCCGGGAGGGTCATGGCCTATACTTGCCCATCTATTTTTTACCAGTTGGGGTGTTGGGGGGAGGGGCTTATTTGCGTTTTAGTTTTTATGTTGGTCTCCGTGCTATTTGGATTTGTGCTCCGGCTTGGCTCTTGGGGGCTGGGACTACCTTGTGTTCAAAGCAAAAAAAACTTTTCCCACTGACTTATCCTGATATTTCTTGACCATGAAGCGTAAAAGTAACAAGAATTTATGTGTATGCATTAGAGATGCAAAAAACCCGTAGTTTTTGAGAGCCGGGAAAAAACCCGGGAATTTTGGGGAATAAACCCGGAAATTTGGGGAACATTGGGTATTTTGAATGTAAGCAAACATAGTAATTTTTTACTAGCTGTTATGCCTAATGTATGAGTAAAAAATAAAGACTTCGTCATTATTTGAGTTAAAAATGCAACTTTCAAAACAGTACTGTTATAAAGTGCCACTGCCTTTGCAGCTCTTGAAAAAAGGAGAGAGAAAAAAATAATGCTGAAATAAATATTTTTAATTTGATAAAACCAACTCAGACAACGTCTATTGGAACAAAGTGTATAACGTGATGTTTTAAAAGAGGTTGTATATGTGACATACATTGAAAAAACTTTTATGTTAGTTATACATTAAAAAAAAGTTACTAAACATTTTGTTTAAAAAAACCATCAATTAATTCGTGGAGAAGGAATGATTGTAAGAGATAAGCAATAAGTTGCACTTTTAGAAAGCAAACGCAACAAACCATCTCAATTTGAAATTATACCCTGTGACAAAACAAACTCAAGATAGGGTGGCCTCTTTCACTTATTATTTTGAAATATTTTTCTGATAAACAATTCCGTATACTGCAAAACATAACTATAGGAAATATCTTTTGAATGTATCTAATTAGGGCAATAAATACAAATTTCAGAACCAGAATTTCTGAACACTTTGAAAATACCCAAAACTCTCGGGAATTTTCAAAATTCCCTTCCCAACAAACCCGTTTTTTTTCCGGGAATAAACTGGGTTTTTTCCACCCTTTGCATCTCTAGTATGCATCAACTTGCCCACTTCCCCCTCCCCCAAAGGCGATGGCACACCCTCTTCAAATTTTACACAACATCCTCCCCCCCCCCCCCCCAAAACAGATAAAAAACCTGCCTACAAATTTATACCCCTAAAAACTTCAATGGTGCACTCTACGTTTTATCAAGTGACCAATTCAAGTGTTTTTGCCAAATTGGCAATCTCATTATCATTGTATTGACAACTAATAAAGTTTTATAAGTAGAGCTTCTAGTATTTTACCATTTGTGAAAATGTATTAAAGCTCTACTAATATTTTAAATCTACTTTTAATTCATTATTTTGTTTACTTTTGTGCAAAAAAATGTTCAAATTTAGAAAATATATAAATTGTGCAGTTTTTTTTTTTTTTCAATTTTTCTTATATTTTTCAATTAAAGTAATATTTGAAAATTTAGGTTTTTATTAATGTGAAACAAGTATGTGCAGGAAAATCTAGTGAACACTAGATCGAGTGATAGTAAAATAGCAATTTAGGTCAAAATCTGAATGACTTTATCTTAATGAGTACAAATTACAACTATCCTGGATTCGTAGAAATAAAAGTAGAATGAAATAAATATATGACCCTTCAAATCTCTTATAAATATTTATTTTTCTAATCGTTTGATTTTTTTTGTGCCATCGGCCATCGGCATCGGCCATCGGCCGATGGAAAAGGAAAATAATCGGCCATCGGCCATCGGCCAACTTTGAACAATCGGCCAACAATCGGCATCGGCCCATCGGCCAAAAAATGCCATCGGTCGAGCCTTATTAATCCATGCTCACCGTAAAATCACACCCAATTTCATTTCATTTGGCGCCGAAAGCGCGGGAGGGGTTTATGAGAATGGATGCAGAGTCCCTGTTCTTCAGTACGCATTTGGTTACAGTTGGTTTTGACTTTCACTTCACTTCACACTCCAAGGTTCCCCCCCCCTCCCGTACATACCACAACTCGTGGTTTAACCGGGATGGGGCCCCGAAGAGCGCTCTGTTCATTTTTTAACCAGGCCCAAGAGCCGAGCAAACCCTTAGCCCAGCATCCCACAGGGGTATCGTTTCACTTGGAGGATTTTATGACCACGAACATTTTTAACGTCCCCTAGCCACCATTAATGAAGGCGGTGGATCTTTGATCGGCTCGGCTCCCTCTATATGATCGGCCCGGGACACTCCGGTTACGAATCCGACGACTTACCGATCGGACTACCGCGGCCCACACCCAATTCTAACTTTATTTTGATTGATCTCTTTTAAATTTCAAAAACAATAATAATTATCTAATTATCACGTGTTGCCACAACTCGTTCGCCAAATACAATAAAAATTTAAATTTACGTTGATGTGATTAAATATGAAATCTATTGTTATAATGAAACTTTTGAATAAGTGAAACAGCCTGTATAAGAGACTATATATAGTGAAGCCTTGCTTTAACATTTCAAAAACAATAACAATTTAACGTTGCCAAATACGACTAAAATTTAAAATTGCGCTGATGTGATTAAATATGAAATCCAATTGTTATAACAAAACGTGATCGCCACGGAAACAGTAACAATTAAAGTAATCATAAAGAAAATGGCGAAATAAAAGCTTCTCAAATTGCAATGAAGGCAAAAAAAAAACGGGGTTTTTTGTGAAAACTCGCGTTTTTACAGAAAAAACGCCGACGTAGATGAACTCAGAAACCAAAACTCTATCTAAATACAAAATTTTATCGAAATCGTTAGAGCCGTTTTCGAGATCCGAAAAATAAATAAATAAATATATATATATATATACAAGAATTGCTCGTTTAAAGGTATTAGATATATACAAGAGTTGCTCGTTTAAAGATATTAGATACCTGGGGACCGAGCCTACTCGGTTAAAAAAAAAAGAGGTTTGTAAACTCGTGTTTTTTTTAAAATGCGAAGTACTTATTTAGATAAACTTGAAAAGCATTTTTAAGCCTTTGGTTGCAATTACGCATTTAAAACAGCCGTAATTTGTTTTAAAACACACAACCTTATTTAACATTTTGAAGCAAAAATGGGACACCGGTGTCCCACTGAACGAAGCACCGATTTCCCATGAATATTTTACCTTTTACGCAGAAAGGGACACCACTGTTCTGTGCTTATTACATAACCAGAAAATTATTAAAATGCTAAATATAATATTTTCCCCTTATTTTACCGTAAATTAATACAGAGTAATGAACAAAGTGTGAAAAATACGTTGATAAAAATTCTGCGTCAAAGGGTTAATCCATGCTCACCGTAAAATCACACCCAATTTCATTTCATTTGGCGCCGAAGGCGCGGGAGGAGTTGATGAGAATATATGCAGAGTCCCTGTTCTCCAGTATGCATTTAGTCCAGTTGGTTTTGACTTTCACTTCACTTGACACTGCAAGGCTTCCCCCCCCCCGTACATACCACAACTCGTGGTATAACCGGGATGGGGCCTTGAAGAGCGCTCTGTTCATTTTTGAACAGACCCAAGGGCCGAGCAGACCCTTGGCCCAGCATCCCCCTGAAGTATCGTTTCACTTGAAGGATTTTATGACCACGAACTTAACATTTAAAACAGCCGAACTTTGTTTTAAGAAACACAACCTTATTTAATCCATGCTCACCGTAAAATCACACCCAATTTCATTTAATTTGGCGCCGAAGGCGCGGGAGGGGTTGATGAGAATGGATGCAGAGTCCCTGTTCTCCAGTACGCATTTAGTTCCAGTTGGTTCTGTTCAGACCACAACTCGTAGTTTAACTGGGATGGGGCTCTGAAGAGCGCTCTGTTCATTTTTGAACCAGGCCCAAGGGCCGAGCAAACCCTTGGCCCAGCATCCCACCAGAGGTATCGTTTCACTTGGAAAATTTTACGACCACGAACAATTTTAACGTCCCCCAGCCACCATTAATGAAGACGGTGGATCTTCGATCGACTGGGCTTCCTCTATATGATCGGCCCGGGACCCTCTGGTTACGAGTCCGACGACTTACCGATCGGACTACCGCGGCCTACACCTAATTCTAACTTTATTTTGATCGATTTCTTTCAAATTTAAAAAACAATGATAATTCTAACGTGTTGCAAAAACCATAAAAATTTAAATTTGCGCTGATGTGATTAAATATGAAATCCCTTGTTATAATAAAACGTGGTTGCTATGAAACAGTGACAATAAGAGTAATCATAAAGAAAATGGCGAAAGAAAGCTCGTCAAACTTTTAATGAAAGCACGAAAAACGGGATTCTTTGTGAAAACTTGCGTTTTTACAGAAAAAACGCCGATGTAGCTGAACTCAAAAACCAAAATATCTAAATGCAAAATTTTATCAAAATCGTTAGAGCCGTTTTCGAGATCCGAAATATATATATATATATATATATATATACAAGAATTGCTCGTTTAAAGATATTAGATAGAAGTAATTTTGTTTTGAAACTTAATATTTTAAGAATGAGTTTCATATTTATTGATTTTTTACCTGAAATATCTTACTAAACACTCTTGAGGAGGGAAAAAAAGTATTTTAAAACTAACTATAACACTTTTATACTCAATTTTGAAATCGCACTTGAAAAGTAAAAAGTAATCTGATTTTTATGTACTGTAAGTTACCATAAAATTCAATAGATGTCGGTGGACAATTACCACTGTTTTTATCCCATGGCTTTTGAATAATTGAAACAGCTTGTTATCTAGTGAAGCCTTGCTTTAACATTTCAAAAACAATAACAATTTAACGTTGCCAAATACCATAAAATTTAAACTCGCGCTGATGTGATTAAATATGAAATCCATTTGTTATAACAAAACGTGTGTCGCCACGGAAACAGTAACAATGGAAAGTAATCATAAAGAAAATGGCGAAAAGAAAGCTTCTCAAACTTTCAATGAAGGCACAAAAAAAAAAACGGGGTTTTTTGTGAAAACTCGCATTTTTACAGAAAAAACGCCGACGTAGATGAACTCAGAAACCAAAACTCTATCTAAATACCAAATTTTATCGAAATCGTTAGAGCCGTTTTTGAGATCCGAAAAATAAATAAATAAATAAATAAATAAATATATATATATATATATATATATATATATATATATATATATATACATACAATAATTGCTCGTTTAATTAAAGATATTAGATTAGATAGATGTAATTTTGTTTCGAAACTTAATATTTTAAGAAAATTGAGTTCCATATTAATTGATTTTTTACCTAAAATATCTTACTAAACATTCTTGAGGAAGAAAAAAAGTATTTTAAAACTAACTGCAACACTTTTATACTCAATTTTGAAAAAATCGTATTTGCAAAGTAAAGTAATCTGATTTTTGTAAGTTTCCATAAAATTCAATAGATATCGCTGGAAAATCACCACTGCTTTTATCCCATGACTTTTGAATAAATGAAACAGCCTGTATAAGACAGATGACTTTTGAATAAATGAAGATATATCTAGTCAAGCCTTGCTTTAACATTTCAAAAACTCGCGCTGATGTGATTAAATATGAAATCCGTTGTTTTACTGAACGCGGTTGCTAAGAGACAGTATAACAATGATAGTAATCATAAAGAAAATGGCGAAAAGAAAGCTTCTCAAACTTTCAATGAAGGCGCAAAAAAAAAAAAACGGGATTTTTTGTGAAAACTCGCGTTTTTACAGAAAAAACGCCGACGTAGATGAACTCAGAAACCAAAACTCTATCTAAATACAAAATTTTA
>JAXGGA010002683.1:0-70000 GCA_038373865.1 Uloborus plumipes
GGCATCTTGAATTCAAATTATGTTTTTCGCAGTTTGAATTGCGATAGGTGCGCGCGCACGCGTGTGTGTGTATGTGAACGCATGTGCTTTTTCATTTATGCGTATAACGTGTGTGTGTTTAGGCGTGTGTTTGTGTAGGAGTTTATGTGTGAAGGCATGTGTGTATATCCAGGCGCTCACGCGCGCGTGTGTGTGTATGTGTAGGATATAGACGCCACCAACCAGGGGGGCCCCAAACTAAAATTTTTGGGAGGTGGAAAATTATCAATTTGGTGAATGAAATTCCAATTTTACCGAACGATAAAATACAAGCATGCACACATATTGTACTGTTGTACATGCATAACATTTAGTGAGAAAAAACATCAGGCATTTTTTGAAAAACAATTCCAAAAACCAAAAAGAACAAATAATCTCAATGTTGCAATATTGTCTTCAAATTGCCGAATCGTCAGCAAAATGTGCCGAATACGGAAATTATTGGGAGGTCACAGTGACCTCCCGTGACCTCCCATCGGGGCGTCCTGGTTACCACCATTAGGGGCGGTGTCCGAGGACCTGCACCACTTGAAGGAGAAGGGGCAGCTGGATGTTTTTATTACTACTCTCAAAAATATTTTGTACAACTTAATACTCAAACTTTGGTGCTTTTCTTGTTATGATTTTTTTTCAGGTTAACTTACCCTTTTAAGTTTTCTTCCGTAAATTTTATTTCAAATAATCCACAGAATTTCTTCGCTCTAGTAGTTCATCTTCAGATCAAACATTTGGAATGTTTGCACAATGTAAGAATTTTTGCCCTTTAGAAATACTTTCCCTGAATCCCTTCACTTAGATAAACTCCTCAAGAGAAATGCGTCCTCTTTGACAATATTTTTTTTTCTCTCGAAAAGTGTTTTGATTTCTTTTGAGGGAAGAAATAGAATTTCTGAAACCTGTGAGCTTTTTCGTCTGACTATGAAACCTATCTCTACCTCAATATTTGCGAGGAAGAAATAGTCTAGTTAGTGTGTATGCGCAAACATAATAATAAATGGTTCGGACAATAAATAACTTTTGTGTTTAAAGTTAATTAGCTTAAGAAATATAGTGCTCCTTTGATAAGTTGACCACCGATATCCATATGAATAAAACAGATTTTTAATGTGAATAAGAAATTTAAAATAAAATAATTTCGATGTTCTGAGTACAAATTTAACTTTTGCACCGTGCATCACGGCTACTTAAAATAAAAACTGCGAAATTAAAACAAATCAATATTAGGTGTGGAATCCTTAAAGTTATTTCTCATACACGGCTGTGCTTAAATTTGTTTACATTAGAAGACGGAAGGTTCAAATCGAAACATTGATTTTCGCAATTAACGCATGTTAATATCTTAAACGAATGAAAAAGGGAATCAATTAAAATAAAGCACCAAGCATTACGAAGTGAATAAATTAATAAGACGCACTGAACTGTCAATAAGTCTCCACACATTCGCTTTCACTGAAATTTTAACCGTAGTAATAATGCAACTGTGTTGATCTGATGCGACAAATTCGGCTCTGAGAAGTTATTTACTGCATAGAAGTCTTGGTTCTCTCGAATGCAGACAAAGCCTTAATTACAGCCAGTCTGGAGACCGAAAGATTAGAATGGTTTTCCCAAGAACTCGATAGAAGTAGAGGAAATTGAATTCTTTAAGTAGAGAAATTTTTAATAGATGTTGAGTAAATCTTCATTTCTGTTGTGAAGATTTAATACCTCAACTGTGATGTTTTATTATTCTTCTTTAATTTACGTAATATTTTAAAAACATTTATGGTTTGTCTTATTAAGTTTGTGTAACTATGTTATGACTGAATATGATTAATACAGGGTGGTTATAAATTAACAGGAGCTGTTTGGAGCCCTCTAGCTCGCGAACTACTGGGCGAAATATTGCTAAACTTCGTGAGCATGCATATTAGACCATGGGATTTTGATTTCTGGAGTAAAAAAAAAAAATTAGTTTGAAAAATCGCCACCAGGGGGAAATTTGGCCCTGTTAAAGTGTATTATTCTGATTATTGAAGAATTAATTGCTACTGACAAAATATGTATCCATTTTATTTGCAAAAATGACTTTTTTTGGCACAAATGTGGTTCGATATTATCGCCATTGTAAAGTTGTAAGAACTGCATACGATGCAGAACATTTTCTACGACAGCTGGTAACATATCAGAATGGATTTCTCTAACTTTTAAAATTATCACATCTTTGAAACTTGCGATATCAGAAATGTTTCTTTGATAGCATCAAAGCATTGTTCTCTAAAAGCATTTGCAACTTCGTCAACTTGTAGCTGATTAACCGTCTGACGGCCATAGCCTGGTTGCTGGGCTAGAGATCCAGTCATTTTAAACCGCTTAATCATGTTTCTTAAATTTGTTAATGTCAGCGGGCCTTTTCTCAACTGCTTCACTCGCCGAAATTCTCGAAGAGTAACATTGGCATTTTCATCACGCTGATAGTAGAGCTTCCCTAACAAAGCGCGGTCCTGCACAGTTAAAGCCATCAAGAGGCAACTGCGCTCAGAATGATGAAAATGCTCCCAGTCAGTCATTTTATACAAATGATCGCTAAACGCAAAGCGTTTATGCAAATTATTGCATTCTATTTGGTTGGTGGACAGCTATTTTGTTCGTGGTAATTTTTTTTAATAGAAAATTTTACGGCGATCATATTAAACCTCATTTGCAAAGAGCAATCATTTTTGCTTGGCGAAATTGATTTATACAGCATCTTTTCAAGTTTAATTCGCAATATTCAATGTAATACTCTTTTACAGCGCCAAATTTCCCCCTGGTGGTGATTTTTCAAACTAATTTTTTTTATACCAGAAATCAAAATCCCATGGTCTAATATGCATGCTCGCAAAGTTTGGCAATGTTTCGCCCAGTAGTTCGCGAGCTAGAGGGCTCCAAACACCTCCTGTTAATTTATAACCACCCTGTATATAAAAATAAAGAGAACATAAAACTAATATTTGGTTTTTAATTCAATTTTAATTAACTAATTTCGATGTTTTGCTTCTAAATTTAATTTTTTCACCGCGTATGAAGCCTGATTAAAATAAAATCCGCAAAACTAAAACAAATCAATACTAGGTGTGGAATCTTTAAAGTTATTCCTCATACAGGGCTGTGTTTAAATTTGTTTACACTAGAAGATAGAAGGTCAAAAATCGAAACATTGGCTTTGTTATCAACGAGAGTTATTATTTTAAACGAGTTAAAGAAATCAATATAAATAAAGCATCATGCATTATGAAGTGAATAAATTATAAACTGCACTGCACTGTCGAAATATATCCGCATTATTCGCTTTACTTGAAATTTTCACCGTAGTAATAATGCAACTGTTGATCTGATGCGACAAATTCGGTTCGGAGAAGTTATTTACTGCAAAAAGAATTCTCGATTCGAATGTAGAACAAAGCCTTAATTACAGGCAGTCTGTAGACCGAAAGATTAGAATGGTTTTCCTCAGAACTCGATAGAAGTAGAGGAAATTGAATTTGTTAAGCAGAGGGATTTTCCCAGAAGTTAAGCAAATCTTCATTTCGGTTGCAAAGATTAATATCTCAAGTGTGGTTTTTATTTTTGTTCTTAAATAAGGACATTAATGGCTTACCTTAATTATTTTGTGTGGACTATGTTACGATTAAATATGTTCAATTAATATTAATACTATTTAAAACTAATATTTTTATCAATGAAATGCTTTCTAATTAAATTTTAATGAATGCTGCTACATAATGTGTAAAAGGACTGATGTGATTAAATTATGAATTTTTTAATTAGCCCATTTATAAGGTATTTATTAACAAAAAAGTGTCAAACTAAGTTTGAGTAAAAATATAACGCCTTTAGTAATGTAAAAATAATGCTTCTTAACTAATGCCGTACGAAATTTCATTTATACTTGAAAAATCATGACTGTTACATAAAATATATATATTTTTAAATCTTGTGGTATAACTAAGTAGTTTATTTATTTATTTATAAATATTTTAAATACAGTCATACAGTTGTTAACCCTCTGCAAAAGCTGCTGATTTTCACAAGTAAATATGTTTTTACTTTCTTCTATATAGAAGAAAGATATATAGAAGAAAGTATTGGATTCGTGAAAATTTTCGAATGTCGAATTTTGACGGATTTGCACGTTTTGAGGTGCGCTGAGTCCATTCCGACCATTTTTGGAAAATGTCTGTCTGTGTGTCTGTGTGTGACCAGTTTTTGTGGCCGCGCAAGAGCAAAAACTACTGCATGAAATCGAACAAAAATTTTTGCACATATGTACCATTATGTAAACTGGTGCACCTGACTTTTTTTGGCGAATTCCTCCAAGGGGGTGGAGCAATCGCACATGTTCTGAGCGTGGGTGATTGCTATAGCTCAGGAAGTAACCGGCGGAATCAAACGAAAATTGTTCCATAGGTAGACCCTACTTAGTACAGCTGTTGCTTCAATTTGCGTGTCAATATCTCGAAAGGGGGTGGAGCAATCACACGTGTTCTGCACGGGGGTGATTGCTATATCTCAGGAAGTAACCGGCGGAATCAAACTAAAATTGGTCTATTGTCTTCAACTATTCGGGCGAGTACGTATTTTATTTTGTAACCGGAGTTCATAAGATAGATATAGAAGAAAGTTTCGTGACGGCCACGACAGCTAGTTTGTTTTCAGAATTTCTATGTTGTGCATTTGCTGTGTACTTGCTTTTCTTTAATTTTCTTTTCCACTGTTAGTTATTTCTTTAATTTTAAAACGAAAAAAAAATTATGTTAGAAGCTTCAAAACAAAGACCAATCCTTTGTCAAACACTAGTTCTTAAATAAAAGACCAGGCTTTAACATTACAATGCTGCTCGAATGAATGGAAAAAAAAACCCTTTTTAATCATACCGATGTGGTTCATTTAAACTTACTTTTTGAACTCTCATTTATGAAAGTTTAACTGTTAGTTGTTTTTGATGTTTTGGAGAATCAGAGTTTGCAGTTTTAGCGGGGAAGGGGGCGGGGCTGCCTCTTCCCCAGTGATAAAATTATTTTACTTTTCATTAACTATTTTAGAGTTTTTTTTATAACGTAAGTAAAAATTTAAAAACTATTTTTATTTTAAAGAAACTCACAGACTAAGCGTGTTTGAATAAAATTACTTTGGTTTGCTAAAGGAGTCGTTGCAGTAGTTGATCGATGTGAAAGAATACATAAAACTTAAGAGTTTTAAAAGGTACATAATATTCACTCATTATTTCTTCTTTGATTGAAAAAAGAGAATATTTTTTTAATCACCTATTGTTTTAATCATTTTGACAATTACTGTGCATCATTGCATCGTTACAATACTGTGCATCATTGCATCGTTTTGATGAAATCATGCAAGGTTTAGTATTTAATTGGTTTGCCATGTTGAAAAACTATTTTACTTACACTTTTGAAGGAAATTAGTATATAATATATCTGTACTTTAAAGTAGATTATTTGTCTGTACGCACTCTTTTAAAACACTTAAAAAAGTCTTATGAGAACTTTTTTTAAATAAAAAAATATATTGGAGGGGGGGGGGGGAGCACTTTGTACTTTTCTGGGCCTCTCCTAAAAACTATTTCTGTATCCACGTGAGAGCAGTGAGCAGACTGACTAGAAGCCCGCCTTGGTTCTGCACATTAGACGTGAGTTCATACACCACTCAAAATAAGCGCAGTAAGCATGTTTGATACAGTCGATAACCATGTAAGGGAGGAAAAATAGGATTCCGTATCAAAATAAATGCTATATTTTTTTAATGACATCGTATGGTTAACTATTCAAATAGTTTTAAGCTCTGAATAGCAAATGTTGAAAAAAAGGTTTTTGAATAGCTCCCTTCTATTTCAATTGTTTAAAATTTGCTACAACCTTCAAAATCTGCTACTTCCGTTTTAAAAATAAATAAATAAATAGTTGAAAAACAAGCGGTACTACTAGAATAGATATGATTTTAAATTCAAATATGTGCAAAAGTGCATACGGAAGAGCTCTGCCTTGCATAACAGCAGCGCCGCTCCTTTTTATTACTTCTACGTCCATAAACGAAAGCCTTTATCATTAAACAAACAAATTGTACATAAGATTATTTTTTTATTACTATTCACAGCTGTTAGCGTGCCATCATAGCTCAATGGTTAGAGCACTGGTCTTGTAAACCAGGGGTCGTGAGTTCGATCCTCACTGGTGGCTTCAACGCTATTTCTTGTATTACGGAAATCTAGTTACGACACAATTTTTACTAAATCCCTTTATTCTTCAACTCTTATTGCTATTCAGCTGCGTAATTATTATTTTTTTAACTGTATTTATCCTATACTATATTTACGCTTTATGTTCCATGTTGGTTCACTTTTTTCCCGATTTTCTTATAAATCACAGCAATATTTCCTGAGATATAGCTATTGCAATGAAAAAGAAAAAAAAAAGGAAAAAAAAAAGTCCGATTACACCATTTTCCTTAGAGCTATTAGGGCCAAAATGAATCAGTTCTTCTTTAGCTGCAGTAGAGGCATAACCTTTTTTCAGACCTAGTCTGATCCCCCAATTAAGCATCCCTTCTTTCACGTAGCACCAGAATCGGCGGAATGCCATTACCACGAGAATTTTGACGCCTAGTTGCAGCCAGATGGAGGCACTTGGGCTCTTTTTGATACGAAAGAGCACTAGGATTTAATTTCTGCCTAGGGATATTCAAAGCCAAACGAATACCCCAAGGGATCTTTTACATGTTGTATGATTATGCGATACTGCAATCGGAAGTAATGAGAAAAAATGTACAATTGGTCAGACCCTCTTCGAGATAGCAACACCAAAACTGAATCAGCATCTATTCTCTCTAGGGTCTACTTATTGATCAATTTTTGTTTGATTCTGTTTGTTACTTCTTGAAATATATCAGCCACATCTAAAGAGGAAGAAACTTTCAATTGGAGGTTTTCAATTCTCCCTTGGAGGAATTGGCGCCAAAATATAATGGGTGCCAATTTACATAGGGGCACATGTGTGTACCGAATTTCGTTCTATTTTATGCAGTAGTTTTTGCTGTAGAGTGGCTACAAAATCTGGTCACACAGATTTTGTAGCCACATTTTCTAAAAATGGTCAAATTGGACTCGGCACACCTCAAAGCTTACAAATCCGTCGAAATTCGAACACTTTCACGAATCCAATACTTTCACGTCAAACTACTAGGTACGGAAGAAAGTAAAAATGAAAATAATGGAAATACTCGTATCAAAAACCTGCTAATCGGCTTACTGTAATGAATTTACTTAACATTTTTAGAACAATAAAAGGAATTTCTGTCCTATTCGAAGTTTTTTACTGGATTTTTTTCAATTTTTAATTACCACATTCCAACACAAAGTGCATTTTGTAACTTAAAATTATATATGGTATACCGACCAGTGAATGAGCACTTCATATTTTTCCTAAACAATAAGGTTTTAAAGCATTTTCTTAGATGAATTAGCAGAACTAAGGGCCCTGCTCCACATCAGCGTAAAACGCGACCGAAACCAAAGGCAGAAACCGAAAATCCGGGTACTTTCCATAGGAATACTATGCAATCCATTTTACGTTTCTGCTTAATTTTTCTGTTTTACGTCAATGTGGAGCAGGGCCCTAACTCCTTTTTGCACATTTACCGAAAGAAAATGGACTGCATTTGTTCCCTCGTAGGGGTGTTCGTTCACTGTTTATGGGTGCTTTTTTTCGTTTTAACTCCCATAAAACCTGATGCATAACCACACCAACGCTCTCCCAACTTTTTTTTTTAATACTGCGTATATCATCTGAAGTGTTTTTACTGTCATGTGACAAATGCTGCTAGTTTTTCCGACGCTATTAATTCTTGAAATTGAAAATTTGCTTAAATGTGCATTCACTGGTCTGTATACCCTAACCGATTTCATCTTACTAGAATTTGCATATCGTAGTGCTTTTATTCAAAATTTTGAGCCATTATTTCCCTCAAAAGATATTATTCGATTAATAATAACAAAATTAAAAAAAAAAAAAAAAAACACAAACACGCGCACACACACATTTGTAAAAGCCATGTGGATTGGTCCTTTTTATTCCAAGTATTACATTTCGCTTTGAAAAACAAAACTTGGAAAACGATGCTCTATATTATATTGTGTTCGCGGATCGTTAAAATAATCCAATGAAGGTAAAATCTTACCGACCTTCCGCTTCATCTGGGTGCTTGCAATCGTATCGCTGTTGTGAAGAGAATATTCGAAAAGAGAAATCCTTTTTTTATAAAATATTATATTGGAACTAACCTTTAACATTTCGACCATTTACATCTCAAACTGCAGCAAAATCAATTCAGGATAATCCATCGAAAATCAACCTTGTCTGTTCGTTCCATCAATTTTTATTCATTAACTAGCTGCCAGGGCAGCTAGATTAGCTTCCTGCGGCATGTTGATGCATAACGTCTCCCCTCTCTAACTTTTACCTCATTCTGAAGTTATATTATTTGATATAATTTAATGTTCATTCGATTTCAAGACATACCACGCACGTGGTCCGGCGTTGCACGGGCACTTCGTGCCCTGAAAGTAGTGAGAAAAAAATTTAAAGAAAGTACTCCCCGCCAAGGCGGCTCGCTTACAGGCGCTTCACGCCTTTACTTTTTTCCTATATGTATAAAAAAAAAATCATTCGAATTATTGAGATGCTTCACGCCTTCAAGATGGTGAGGAAAGTTTCAGTAAGTTCAGCTCGCTCAAAGGAAAAAAGCAGACATAGATACTCAGTTTTTAATATAAGTAGATGGCTCTTCAACAAATAAAAGTTTCAAAATATTACCAGTAGCTAGCGATAAAAATTCTACGTAAGTGGCCCGCTTATGAGTTTCGTGTTTGATTTAGTTAAGCCTTCATTCAAAATTCTCATTATCATTTTTATCACTGTTTCATGGCAACCACGTTTTGCAATGCAAGAATGGATTTCATATTTAATCATTTATTAGGCTTAATCGCTTTAAACTTGACTACTTATTAATTGATATCTTTGCTAATTAAAATCGTATAATTATATCAATTGAAACTAATGAAGCCTGAAAAATTACCTATCTATCGGTACCTGGTTCGACTTTCAGGTCATTGGCGTTCAGGAGAAAGAAGCGTGACATAGAAAGATAGAAAGATAGTTAGAAAGAAAGATAGAAAGAAAGATAGTTAGAAAGATACTCAGTTTTTAATATAAGTAGATTTTTTTAAATCTCATTCTTCACTTCACTTCAGTTCAGTTCATTTCATTCAAACCAAGAAAAGGATCAAAATTAATCTGCGGACGATCGAAAACTCAGTTGTTAGAATTTTTTTTATTATAAATGCACGTTTCATTTGTTCATATTTCCCTGTTATATAGCATAAAAATATTTAATTGGTCTAATCCGTAGGTATTGACTGCTCAGTAACGCATTTTCAACTTTGAGTCATTCAGGTAAACAATCAAAAGTTGTCTAGAAAGAATTCCTTAGGATTTGCATCGATTTAAGACTGTTTAGTAGTTAAGAAAGAAAGAAAAAGAAAAGAAACTAACAAAGTTAAGAGCATAACTGTGGTCTGAAAAAAATAAAATGTAAGAATTATAGAAAACACTTCTTACCTGAAAAGATTAAACCTCCAAAGGTATAACACGAAAAAAAATTTATTTTTTCAAATGGAGCTAAATTACTTTCGACGCAACTTTTCAAACTTCTTTTTTTAAGTGCATTTTGACACTCGGCATCAACATTTCCAGCCCACATCCCTAATCCTACACTCCATCGCTTTGCCCACAGCAACTATTTCTCTCCTTTTCTTTTCTCGTGTCGGGAACTGTTTGAATAGCGACCATTTTTCCTCTTTTGATCAGAGCGCATAAAAGGATTCCATCTAAACATCCCCAGTAATTAGTTTTCTTTCTGGGGAAAAAACATGTGAAGAGAAAAGGAACTGCTAAAACTTAAGTGCTAAATAAAATATGCATAAAAAAAAAGAAACAGGTAAAAACAGAATAAAAAACAGGATTTTGGTTGATGTTACCGATATAAGAAGAATTGGTCGTTGAGGTAAAGTTAATTAACAATAATACTTGTAGCAAAGACTTAACTACGAAATGTGATTGATAAGTACGCTGTAAAAAATTACTGTTGTTTTTACAGTATAATACAGCTAATTGAATAGTACACTGAAGTGACAAAAGTCATGGGATACCTCTTAATATCGTGTAGGCCCTCCTTTTGCCCGGCGAAGTGCAACAACTCGACGTGGCATGGACTCAACAAGTCGTTGGAAGTCTTCTGCAGGAATATTGAGCCATGCTGTCTCGATAGACGTCCATAATTGTGAAAGCGTTGATGGGGCAGGATTTTGGGCACGAACAGACCTCTCGATGGTGTCCCATAAATGCTCAATGGGATTCATGTCGGGCGATCTAGGTGGCCAAATCATTCGTTGGAATTGTCCAGAATTTTCTTCAAACCAATTGCGAACAGTTGTGGCCCGGTGACATGGCGCATTGTCATCCATAAAAATCCCATCGTTGTTTGGGTACATGAAGTCCATGAATGGCTGCAAGTGATCTCCAAGTAGCTGCACATAAGCATTTCCAGTCAATGTTCGGTCCAGTCGCACTAGAGGACCAAGTCCATGCCATGAAAAAACAGCCCACACCATTACGGATCCACCACCAGCTTGAACAGTGCCTTGCTGACAGTTTGGGTCCATGGCTTCGTGGGGTCTGCGCCACACTCGAACCCTACCATCGGCTCTTACCAGCTGAAATCGTGACTCATCGGACCAGGCCACGGTTTTCCATTCATCTAGGGACCAACCGATATGCTCACGTGCCCACGAGAGTCGCTGCAAGCGATGTCGTTCTGTCAGTAAAGGCACTCGAGTCGGTCTTCTGCTGGAATAGCCCAAGAAATCCAAATTTCTCCGCACAGTTCTAGCAGACACGTCCATTGTACGTCCCACATTGATTTCTACGGTGATTTGACGCAGTGTTGCTTGTCTGTTAGAATTTACGACTCTTTGCAGACGTCGCCGGTCTCGATCTTTAAGTGCAGGCGGTCGACCACTGCGCTGTCCATGGTGGGATGTTATGCCTGAAATTTCATACTCTCGGCACACTCTTGACACAGTGGATCTGGGAATGTTGAATTCTCTAACGATTTCCGAAATGGCATGACCCATGCGTCTAGCTCCAACTAACATTCCGCGTTCAAAGTCTGTTAATTCACGTCGTGCGGTCATCATCACGTTAAAACCTCTTCACATGAATAACTTGAACAGAAATGAAAGCTCTGTAAAAGCACTGCGCATTTATACCTGTTCTATGCGATGCTACTGCCATCTGAAAATTTGCAAATTGCTATCCCATGACTTTTGTCACTTCAGTGTATAATAAACTGTAAAAGTTGCTAATTTTACAATAATAAACTGTAAAATTACTAACTTTACAGTACTAACCTGTAAAATTGCCAATTTTACAGTAATAAACTAAAATTTTCTAAATTTACAGTTTATTACCGCTCATTTTAGTTTTAAACTGGAACCTCTGCTGCCAGTATTATACTGTTGTTTTTACAGTATAATATAGCTAAATTTTACGGCAATAAACGGTAAAATTGCTTACTTTACAGTAAGAAACTGTAAAATTACTAGCTTTATAGTTTATTACTGCTCATTTTACAGTTTTAAATTGGAACCACGACTACCAGATTTGTACTGTAAAAACAACAGTTCATTTTTTGCAGTGTAGGCTGTAGGGTCTCCAATAGTACAAAATAAGTTTCCGACAAGTGAAAATAACGACAGAGATATAAGAATAAATGAAATCTATTGCTCTTATATATTGTAAGCTCATTTTTCAACATAGTCAGCATTAACAGCTTTGTATACCTGTTTAAACATTCTATCCATTTCTTCATTCCGTTCATGAAGATAACGGTTTCATACATTTGCGCACCGTTGTCTGAATTTCAATAGCCATTGAAAATGTGACCTTTCAATTAGGGATGCACCGATAAGCAAATTGGAGCTAATATTTAGAAAAGTGCCAATTTGAGTCCCAAGTGAATTTTCACTAGTATTTCAATAACTAGTTAAAAAAATAATTTTCCCCAGAAAGAAGATAAGGTTCTGCTTTCATTTCATCTAATAACATCAGAAAAAAAAAATTTCCTCAGAAAATATTGTTTTTATACATCAAAAATCAGATCGGTAACATGTCCCCAGTAGCAAAGCTTAGCTGCAAACAGGTCATGCGCACTTTCTAACTTCATAAGAAAGTGCACTTGCACAAAAAACGATTCTATCTCTACCCCTTTGTTAATATTTTACTTCATTTTTGTTTTAATCGATTTCTGATTTTCTAGCCGATGCGAAATAAGCGTGTCCCAAGTTCCGCCGTCAGAGTGGTAACAATAACTTCCGATCTATGTTTAAGCTCCCAAAATCATTTCCTGCACCTATACCACGTGATACTGAGTACCTGGTGGGATGTTTTATCGAATCGTAATTAAAAATTTGCATTTCTGCATCTAAAATTGGAGGTAAGATTTTTTAAAGTTATTTTATAAAATGTGTGTCATTTGAGTCATCAGATCGGTAACACGCTCTAAAATGCGCAGTTTTTATTATTTTAAAAATTATTTTGTATATAAGTATAGTCCTTTATTGCAAGTGAAAAACCCACGTGTTTGATTTTGGTTTAGTGCGATCGACTCGGAAATAAAAAAAAAACTTTGTCAGTTTGTCAGATCGGTAACAGTCAGAGCGGTAACATTGAAAAACAGCGAATATGTTACAGAACTAACTCACACGTTTCAGAATTATAAAAAGCAAAAATCTTAGGTTTTAGCCATATATATTGAATATTTTTTTTAAAAAAATGAAAAGCAATGAGTTTTAGTACAATTGCTTCATTTGTGATTTGTATGACCTAACAATAGAAGTTAGTAAAATAAGAAAAATTGACACTGCAGAAATTAAGTTAATTAATTATTATTATTTTATTTATTTATTTATTTATTTATTTTTTTTGGTACTTCAATTTCTCATACCTTCGCTAAATAACTAGATAATAACTAGCATGCTAAATTTGAATTTCTGATCAAGAAATTAAATTTCCTGCAACTAATTAAAGAAAAGCAAGCAGCAGAGTTGTGTGTTGAAAAAGTTGAAGTTGTGTGCTGTTTTAAAACAAAACAAAGGTTTTATTAGCTTGGATTTGGTAATCTCATTATTTATTTTATTTAAAAACCTTATCGCTCATTTTTATTTCCAAGAAATGCTTTTTTATAATGAAATTTGATTTTTTAGGCCTAATATATATATTTTAATATAATTATCTTAATTTTATGTTAAAAATGCAAGGAAATGATATCATATTTAGAGATGTTAACGAAGACTGAAAGCATAAACTCAAATATGTAACTCATATTAACATCAGATCTGTAACACTCATCAGATCTGTAACGGCTTAAAAGTGAGTAATCTAAGGAGGGGGTAAATAACTTCCTTGACCTCTCCCCTTTTATTTTCTTGCATTTAGACCCAATTTAGACTTCAAATCCAATATTAGTTTTTTTCTGCAAAAAAATTTTTTCTCAGAAAACTCCAACTTTAAATTGGCACTTTTCTAAATATTGGCTCATTGGCCGATTACCGATTACCGATTAATCGGCAGTTGAAAATCGGCCGATTAATCGGTCGAGCCGATAAATGATTAAAATGGTTGTTTTCAGTACAACCAATTTCACCGTTACAGTTTTTTCTTCGTTTTTTTTTTCTTTACAGTTCTAACTTTTAAAATAGTTCCTAATTTTTTCTTCCAATTTCCTAATTTTCACAAAATAATTTCAAAATTTTATCAAATTTCTCTGAACTAATTTTCGTATTATTGTCAATAATATTGCATTAACACATTGCTAATTATGTAAACTAGACATGAAAATTCAAAAAAAAAAAAGGAGGGGAGTCTGTGTGGTGAGCAATCCAATTTTGAAGTTCTTTCAGTCAATTTTTCAATTGCGAGTATTAGTAGCTATGTAATTCAAGACTTTTATTCTTTATGAAAAGTGAAGATTAACTAAAAGCAAGGAGAAAAGTATCGACGCATGAAAAATGTTGCTACATTAACTATGTGTATTTTTATTCAAAATAGGAGAATTAATGTATTAAAAACTTTACATCAACGGTGAGGATTATTATTACTGTTTATATAATTATTCATCATAATTTCTTAGTAAAGGTTTTCTTTAAAAAATAATATTTAAAAAATATTTCTTCTGACGATTAATCGGCCCGATTTTGCCGATTATTAATAATCGGCAAAGTGGCCGATTATGGCCGATTAATCGGTATTGTCGATTAATCGGTGCATTCCTACTTTCAATGTCTCCTTCATTTTAGGGAACAATTAGAAGTCCGAAGATTCCAAATCTGGGCTGATGGAGGTTGTGAAATCACTGAATTTCAGCTTTCCCATTACCACGATAAAAGGTAGAATTTGAAGGAAGAAGGAACGAATTTACGAAGGTAGTTGATAGGCATTAAATTTTGTTAAAATTTTTCTATTTCTGGCCACCTTGTTTAGTGGTCGGTGAAGACGCAGATGGGGTGGTTCCAGATTCGAATCCCTGCTCTGGTATCGATGTACCTTCTCTCTCCTATCTTTGTACATTAATTGTGTGAATTTGTTGTTGTGCTGCAAATGTTTACGTGCTGCAAATGTTTACCTACCCTGTAAACGGGTCCTTACTGTCTGATTTTCTTAGGTAAAACCTTTCGCGTATTTATGCATGCCTCTGGTCTTCTCTGATCTTACCAAAACATGGGGTAATAGGTAAGATAACAATAAGGAAAATAGTAATAAGAAATATTTCGAACCGTATCGAACAACGTAGAACGATGCAAATTTCAAATAAATAGTTTAGTTGAATGTATCAAAAGGATAGCAAAAATACCAGTTTTATATTGAAAACTTCGGAAAGTTCCCACTCACATCCTATCACCCCTTTTTAAAGTGGAATGGGTCGCGAGTGCTAGTCGCTGCCTTCAGGGACCGCGGAAGTCGGGCCGTGGTGGCTCGATTGGTAAGGCATTGGACTCGTGACCGGAGGGACCCGGGTTCTATCCCAGCCGATCAAAGATCCACCGTCTTGATTAATGGTGGCTAGGAGACGTTAAAAATGTCGTGGTCACAAAGTCCTCCAAGTGAAACGATAGCTCTGGGGGTGGGCTTAGGGTTTGCTCGACCCTAGGTTCTGGTTCAAAATTAAGAACAGAGTCCTCTTCAGGGCTCTATTTCGGTTAAACCACGAAGCTGTGGTAGGTACGGGAGACCTTGGAGTATGAAATGTACCGCGGAAGTCGCACTTCACACCAAATTACGGTAAAGTTGGAAAAGTGAAGCAGATCACCTAAATTGCCAGCTTAGCTGCCACAAGACAACAACAAAGAAGTTTTCTATTCGCACGTTTGTATTTTACTTTATCAAAGCAGAGTACTTTCTGGAGTAAACAACAGTCCTGTAATTATAAAATATTTATCTGACACATTTTTTTCTGAGGATTTATCAGAATAAGATATGATGTATCAAAATACTGTCGGCCCGCTTAAACGAACACTGTCGGTTCCAAGAAATATTATTCGATTAAACGGGGTATTCGATTAAGCGAGGATCTTTAACATTACGTCTATGGCATTGGTTCCAAGATATATTATTCGTATAAGCGGGGTATTCGTTTAGCTGTTACCCGATTAAGCGGGGACGACTGTATTATTAAATTTATGGCAGCTTGTTAAAAACTGACGCTTAATTAAATCATTTGAGGAATCAGTCAGAAATGATCAAATAACTGTAATCCAGAAACAATACATGAATATTCTACACAATATAAGTACAAAAAAATGAAAAAAAAATGGGTTTTTAAAAGTATTTCATAGAAAAAAGTCTTTGAATAAAATAAAATACTTTTTGTAAATTAAAAAATAAATAAACAAATAAAATAAAAAACCTCCGCAAAGTCCAAAGGATTTTCAAAAGTGTTTTGTTATCATTTGCTCACATCCATACAGCGATCTTTAAAACACAAAACAAAGTTTAAAAAGGTGCATTTTTTAATGGAAAAGTCTTTAAATAAAAGGACGAAGAAGAGAAAAAAGCCTGGCCCTTAAAGCCTGGAGGAATTGGCTTTAAATTCTTTAAATTTTTATTTACACTTTCTTGTATTTTGTGTTAGTATTGCACATAATACTCTTTTAAAAACCTAAGAAGCTGTTTAAAAAGCGGTTAGAAAGATAGATAAACGTGAAAAAGTAAGGTAAACAAAATATAAGTTGATTTTTAAAAGGTGCTAAAGTGATTTTGTTTGCTTTGAGAGACAAAAAAAAAGAAAAAAAAACGGAAACAACTTCATCACAATGTTTTGCACTAACTAAGACGATATATTTTGTGCAAAAACAATATTTACAATTTGGTTTGTAGTACTGTCGGCCCCGCTGAAAGGAATACTGTCGGTTCCAAGAGATATTATGCGATTAAACGGGGTATTCGATTAAGAGGGGATCTTTAACATTATGTCTATGGCATCGGTTCCGAGATATTTTATTCGTACAAGCGGGGTATTCGTTTATCCGTTACCCGATTAAGCGGGGTAATATTGCCAGTAATGGAAAAAGGTCTAAATGCGAGCTTCAAATTAAAGTTGCTTACAAGCGTAGTTTTGAAAGAGTACTTTTAAGGAGACAGAGATGAATTTATTTTACACAAGTGATAGAGTTTTATGCATTCGTTTCTAAACTGTTTAGAACTATCTTCTAAGAAAATATTAAAAATCCTTTGCAATATTTAATTCTGTTTTCTTAATTGAAAAGTGTTAAAAAAACGGTCGACTAAAGTAATTTTTTTATTTATTAGTGCTCACAAACATGAAAAGAAATCATTTACTGAAAAACAAATTTTTCAACAGAAGTAAAAATTCACATTTCTGTGAAAGTTCGACAAAAATGTAGGGTTTCAAAAATAACCTATGCAAATGCAAACGTACTATTTTTTCTTATATTTCTGATGTATAAATTTTTTTCGTATGAAAATGAAGGCAATTTTGACATATTAAACTAGAATTTCAACAAAGTGTTTTAAGTGCAAAAGAAATTGCGTCGAATATATCTTTTAGAGCTGAAGTTCAAACTAAAATTACTTGTAAAAGAAAATATAAAACGCGGTTGGTTGTTACTGACAGGATTACAGATTCCTTCCTCTTTAGTGGAATATGTCAAATTTTAATCTACATGGGAAATAAAATTAATTTATTTTAAAAGTTAAACCTCATTTATTTATCCTAATTAAAACAAAGTTTTATGATAATTTAAAGATAGCGGGCAAATAGCGGTTGCGCTTCTAAAAATAATTCTGGGAGCGAAGTAATGACGGTGAATGAAAAATGCAAATCACGGCAATAAAAACCAAAATGGAATTTTATATGAACTTAATTAAGTTGACCTAGAAAAGAAATTTGCATAAAAGCCGGAAAAACTACGAATTAAAAAGGTTTCTCCCGTACGGTTCTTTAATGAAGAAGTAGATATCAGTCAAGAGCTTTAAGAATAATAAATAATGTAAAAAATATGGATTCTTTTTTTTTTTAATTTCCTTCATAATATGGTGGATTTTGATACTTCACAGAAACGAGAACAAATAAGTTTTAAGTAACATGCATTTTATAATAAAGTCTTTCAAACATTTTTGTGGTTGAAATCTGTATAAAGCAGGTAAGGACCATTAGAGGTTGTCCACAAGTTTGATTTGGGGAAAGGGAGGGGGGGAGGATTTGTGAAATTGTGACAGTTTCTGAGGATTGGAGGGAAGGGGTGTCAATAAATGTGACATGAGGCATTGTTAAATTAACTAATAAGTAATATGTTCATGAAAAGTAGTGTGGCATGTGACAATGAAGGGATAAAAGTGTTCGGGGGAAGAGTGACACATTGTGGCAAAGAAGGGCAAGGTGTCAAAAATATTTTAAAATGTGTGACATCGTTTATGAATAGATATTAAAGAAAATTAAAACTCATCCTAAAATGTTTGTTTATTTTTTAAATTTATTTTAAATACCGAAAAAAAAACTTTCTGTATTTCATGACGTTAAGTGAAACCATTAGTATCCCAGTATTTTGACATTCACTCGCTTTCAATTTTTTGCAGACTGATGATTCTCTTTGATACGAATTAATTGGTGCCGTAGGAATTCAATTAGCAAATCGTTTGGATTATAGAACATACTTTTCTTTTTGCCTGTCCTGCATGCAACAACAGCTAGAACATGACTACCATGGGTCATAAAAGTGTGCTAAAAAATTTGCAATGCTTTATAGTGTAAAATACCCGAGTCAGGGCCGTCATTTCAAGTTTTCCAGGGGGGGGGGGCAAAGGGACCAAACACAATGTTATTTCATCGGAAAACATCAAAAGCCACGCCCACTTATATGTAAATACATTGATTTCTCAAAGTCAGGAGGGGGGTAATTGACCCCCCCCCTGACCCCTTAAATGACGGGCCTGACCAGAGTGACGACTTGAAACTTTTGACATATGACTCTAAAGCAGTTAAGAACTACCGCTATGTCATTAAATATGAAACGATTTTTCCATGCGTTTAGTGTATATCCTGTCTTGTATTGTCGCTAGAAAAATAAATATTTGAGAGGAAATGGATTGTTTTGGTACTTTTCTATGGTCAAAAGCGGAAAAATTCTGAGTTTCGGCGAAGGATTTATCCTCAAAACCAGTCTTTCTTGGCTGCGTCCCTGTTACTGTTCACCATCTATTTGTTCGCAGTGGTGAAACAAGGATTAAGACAAGGTTTTGTTAAATATAACAAAGTGGATCAAGTCCATGAAAGATTTAATCCGTTTTAGCTCTGAACAACTAACTTGATGCGAGCCTAAAGCGCATGTGTTAAATGCAGATTTCAAGGTGAAAGTGAATCAAGCTGTTAATGTGGACTTAATATGCTTTATCTGTCAACACCTTATGTCAGCCTAAGAAACGAGTCTGGCTACTCTATTCCCATCGATCAAAAAGGCTCCTTATCTAATTATTTGAAAAATTATCTCCATGTACTCTTGGGGTAAAAATCTTCTCTGTAACTCATATACTTCAGAAATTCATAACAGGTTGCGGTTTACGATGAACACATTACTGTGCAATAGAATTTGTTGTTTGAAACCAATGCTAAAATCAAAAATATTTGAAACCCAGTAAGGTATTGGGGGCAGGGAGAGGGGGGGGGAATCGTTAAAGCATTAAGTAAAATAAAAGTTACGAACAGTAAATAGCTACAATCAAACACAACTTTAACTGTCAAGTACTGTTATATATGATTATACATTTTCAAATGCAAAATTTTAAAAACAACACTTTGGAACAGATATTTTTAACTATTACAGCTTTTACGAAGCTATTAGTATCATTTTTAACATCTCTTTGTTTAAGTAACGTTAATATCTGACCTTAAAGATTGTTAAGTATTTTATACATTTTTCTTAATTTTTTCTCAAGTTTCAGCCTTTTTTTTTCTGTTTATTATGAGACATCTACGAACACTTGCGAAAGTATCGAAAAACTCTACGAATTTAGTTTGGAGGTTTCTTTGTAAAGATTGAGATGCCTCTTTGAGAACACACATGAGTCCTGGTTCCGCATCTCAACTCAGAAGATCCGGAAATGGAGTAGACAACAAATTCAATATCTCTTTCATCTTCTCTTCTTTTATAGTAACGTGGATAGTTTTTTTTAATGTCTTGAGATGAAACTTTATATGCTGTCATCTTTTGGATTGCTTTTAAAAAAGAAGTTGTAATCTTAAGTTTTCTCTTTCTCTTATTATTTCTCAAGCACTTTGTGTTCATTGTAAAATTTATTAGTAAACGTATAAAATAGAGCTGGTGACATTTTACTTATAATTATCCATAAAATTTAAACCGATCGGTTATTATATATACGTATATACTATTATTTTATCGTTTTTTGTCCGTACACTGTAAAAAGAGATGTTTTTACAGTATAATACAGCTAATTTTACCGTCTCTAGCAATTTTACTGTAATAAACTGTAAAATCTTTCAATTTATAGTAGTAAACTAAAATTCCTAGTTTACAGTAACAAACTGTAAAATTGCTAATTTTAGTTTCTTACTGTGCATTTTACAGTTTTAAACTGGAACCTCTGCTGCTAGTCTTATCCCAGGTAGCACAATAACCTTTAAACGTTTTATAAACTTTTTAAGCGGTTGTTACAACGTTAATAACCATTTTACAAACTTTAAAAAACGAAGGGTGCTACTTGGGATACTGTAAAAACCACAGCTTTTTTTTTTTTGCAGTGTATACCAAAAAAAAAAAAAAGAAAAGAAAAACAAATCGACACCACACAGAGCCATACGTAAGGTCAGCACTGGTAAAAGAAAGTGATATATACTTAAAGCAAATGACATTTTATCTAGGGAAAATATTGAATGAATGAATGTTTTACTACTTTGTTGAGTCACTTCTAAAGCGGACGCATGAGGTGGGTACAGGAGAGCTATTAGACATGAAGCTCTCGTACGATGCCCTACGTCTTCTCGTTATGCAGTTGGTGTAAACGAATCGTTAATTCGATCTAGCTCGAAGGATATCCAATTAACCATCCCAAGTGATCCCAGACATGCTCGATTTGCAGTAAATCTATGGTTCGATCAGGCCAGAAATGGCAATAATATAGTGAAGGAAGTCGACATTGTGCTGTCTTGTGACATTGTGTGTGAATTGCTGTGTGTGACCGATCGTTGTTGATTTGAAAAATGATTTATGGGAGCCGTGACATGAGGACTAACACACGTGACTTAAGAATGTCACGATTGTATCGGCGGGTTGTCAAGTCGTGAAAACAATATTAGGGATGACTGCGAATCGTATTCGCTTCAAAACATGCCCCTCAAGGTAGTCCGCACCAAACGCAGTTACGCATATATATTTATTAGAAGGAGATCGATACCACTAACTTCAGAACACGGTCGGAAATATGGATTTAGTATCTCATGCCAACATTAGTCGGAGTTCCTACATGGAATAGACACAGGATAGAGTTACCCCTGAATGAAATTCTTGTCCGAAGTTCAACGGGGTGCTAAAAAGTTCCCATCTTTGCCCCTAGTTGAAAATTAAAATTATTTTTGTCTTGTAATCTTGTAATATTACTCTAAAAATGTAAGTTATTTGCTACTCCATTAGTTATTTCAAATTTGAGGAAGAGGATAACATGGCAGAGGCTCAATCAAGTGTCCCGACTGTGCAGTTGAAGACGTTATGAAGTTTTCGTTCTCCAGAGAAAGAACAGTCCTGTTTTCACCTAGTGTCGGACATTTCAGTGTGAATGTCCTTTGCCGGCTTTCTTTGGAGAAACAAAAACTCCATAACCTCTTATAATCCATCACTTCTATAATTGATTCTTTCAGCAGTATTGGATCGATGATATCTGGTGCGTTGTTCTCCCCAGAGCAGAAAATGTCTTGAAACTTTCTGATGTAAATTTGAACTCATTTCTAAAGAGAAAAGAAGTTTATTCCAGGAAACGTGTTCTCTTGTCCACAACAATCATGCTCTGCCATTTGTTGAAATTAACGCAAAACTGGTCGTCTTGCATAGAGACCTGCGTTGTGCAGGCGTCTTTGCACCGTTAAAGCAGATACTCTGCTCCCTGATGCTACAAAGAGGTCTACAATTGTCTGAGGCACAGTATTGGTTCTCTTTTGAGCTGAAAAAGGCAGAAAACGGTCTTCTGTAGGTGCTTTAGCTCGTTGTCTGATTGGAATACTTGACGTTTTCCGAACACAGAGTTTTTTTGCAATATACCGCCAACTCTCTTATTCTATCCAAATACTGCAATTTCGTGCTTAATGGCACTCATCAGGCTGGCATAGGAAGTAACCGACCTGGGGGCAGAAATCCAGCTAGAGCAGCAAATAAGGCCCCTCGCGTGTTTGAGGGTTGTCTTTTCTGGCGAGTTATCGCTTTTTGGCCACTTTTCATGTGAATTTAACAAAACTTGGCAATGTCCCGGAACTTTGCTTTGGTAACCCTAGCTCCACAACAATGAAAAATGAAAGTAAAAGTAAATGAGTTGGATCCAAAGTGGTGAAACTTAAGCTTGATGCGTCGGCCTGTCTATATAGCGGCTCTAGCAGCAAAGAGAGCTAAAAAATTAGTAGCTAATATAAGATTAGAACACATTCTATGAGATGATTTCTGCCTCCAGCTCAGTTACTCCCTATTCCAGGCTGACTAGTGCCATTAAGCACGAAACTGCAGTCCTTGGATGGAGTAACATAATTAACGGCGCATTTCATTTTTCTGCCATAGCTCTGGCTTAGGGGCGGTAACTTATTGCTCTATACAGAGTCTTTAGTTTGGTATTGCTGAGCCAGGCCAATGAGACGTCTGCCTTCTACGCTCTAAACTGAAATGTTCCACCTCTTTGGCTGATTTCTTAAACCACCACTAGGTGACGTATTCAAGATGCAGAACGGCGAACCGACAGAAAGTTGAGACGAAATACAAAATAAGGGTTGAGTTAAAGAAAGCGTCAGGAAATTTACTTACTATGTTTATAAATTGTGCCGTAGTTTAGAACCGCTGAACAAACTCTATTTTGGCTCGAAAAACTCGTGCTTTTGACTGATTTTTATATTTTTATGTGCTCTTCCATTTTTCGCACCCTCGTGAGTTTGGAATTTTATCTAGAAATGCTTGCATAAAATAGATTAATAAAAAAACCACTTGTCGAATTTTTTTGACATTCATTTTTAACGTCTCTAAACACAATCAGTTCTAATGTAAATTTTGATTGGTAGTTTCCGAGCCTATCAAGGACAGCCTTGCAGAGAAAGGTTAATTTTCATAAATAAAAATAAGTATGCTTAAACTACAGATACATTTTCAGATCTTTTGCTTTTAACCCATTAATGCCTGACATTTTTTTTCCAAAGATATTTTGTATACTGGTTACACTTTACAATGGTTATGTGCTGCAATCAGTTAATAATGAATTGAAACAATACCACAGTAATAATTGAACCATTATTACTGTGTACCTACCCATTATTTGGTTGAAATGTTCATTTTTAGTCAATTCGAACACTTTTTGGACCGTTCATAAAAAGGGACGCTAGGAATTAATGGGTTAAATTTATTGATGAGCTTCCTTTAATTCATCTTAACATTGACTTTAACAATTCGTATGAAATATAAATTCCCTTTAATGTAATATAAAATTTCCTAATTATTTGATATCTAATACGAATTTTCTTAAGTAAACAATACAAGTTTTTTGATGGAAGATTTAAACTCTTTCTAAGCTCGAAGAAATAAAAATCCCACACTCGTTAGAAGTTTTCTTTCAGAAATGAAAGGGAAAATAAAGAATTTTCTTCCGTCCTTAATCCTCTTAATACTTCGACCTTATAAATAAATGTATATAAAATATTTTTCCATCAATTCTTTCAAAAGAGCTTGTCGATCTATTTGGTACAAAATGAGACCTTCTTGTTTGTGTTTTCGAAAAACTGTTTTAATAATTTTATGATCGTTAAAGCTCACTTATGTTATCGCTTTTTTTGACTAAGTTTTCCATTTTTCTTCAAAAAGTTTTAAAACACCTGTCAAATGTAAGTAACAGTAATATCAAGCTTTATTTTCGCATAAAAAATACATTACGTTAATCTTTAATCTCTGTGTTAAAACTTTAAAGCAGGTATACTAAGCCTTTATTTCTTCTCAATGGCCATGCAGAAAATATTTCTTTATATTACTACAATGTGTTCTTGATGTATTGTATAAATAGCGAAAAATAAATACGTTTTTCGTATATTAAAAATCATAAAACTTTCTGTCGTTGCTTTCAAGAAACTCTTTTGCATGTGTTTCATTATCTTAATATATAAAAATTACGTGTCTCTGTGTTTGTGGCCAATGGACTCCTCAGCTACTGAACCGATTTTAACCAAATTTTGCACGCAGTTTCAGTTTGGTCCAACTTAAATGATAGGTTTATATCTCAATTTAGGACCGCAATATTGTAAATTATCTATTTAGCTACCAGCTTTTCTGTATTCTTGGCTTCTATAAGATAAAATCTGCTACTGGGTTGTCAGTTGCTTCAGAAGCAAAAAGCAATAGTGGTAACGATCAAGGATGTCGAATCGGTTTCTAGCATATTCGTCCCGATTCTCTTAATTTAAATTGTGCGTGTAAGTATTATTAAATCAATATTCGGAAAAATATTATTTGCTTACTTCTCCTTTACTTAATTCAATTTATTAAAGCAGTTTAGATACTTAACATATGCTATTTTGTATGTTATAAAAATATTTTTCACTCATGTTTAGGTACAAATATTTTTTTAGGAAAATTATTTGAGTGAAAAATATACCTTTTTCGAGCTTTGAGTTATAAAATATTCATATTGTTTAGTGATTTTTATGTCAGGTGTCTTTAGACAAAGAAAGGCTCACTGCATTATGTGATCTTTTACCTATGTAATTAAATTTTTAGTGATTTAGTTCAGAATTGTATTTGCTAAACGTATCCATCTGCAGCAATAAATTTGCAAATTATCGTTCAACAATACATTTGGTATTTACTATTCAAAAAACAAATTCTTAGGAGGGAAATGTACTGTTTTATGGTGCGAAGATTAAAATTATTTCTATACACACAATTTTTACCGTCACATTGCTTTGTAACATAAATATACACCTCATAGTTTGCGATTTAAAATTCGACTGTTTCGTAAATATCGTACCTTTTCGGGTTTTTAAGTTATACAATATTCATTTTTTTTGTGATTTTGTATTTCAATTGTATTGTAATAAAAAAAGGTTTTACGGTAATTTGTGAACCTTTACCTGTGTAATATTAACATTTAGAGTGATTTTGCACAGAATTGTATTTTCTAAACGTACCTCTCTGCATTCATAAGTTTTTAAATTGTTACTATTATAGCTTATTTTTTATTTTGTTTCCTTAATAAATACAAATGTATTCTTGGACGACAATTTGCACATTTATAACCGTAGGTAGTACGGTAGTTCACTCAGTATATAAAATTTTTAACTAATTTTCAATTCTACACAGGTAAAATTCGCAAATAACAGTAAAACTTTTTTTTTATATCTTTTATTTAGGTGCGAAGATTAAAATTATTTCTATACACCCTATTTTTACAACCACATTACTTTGTAACATAAATATACACCTCAAAGTTTGCGATTCAAAATTCGACTGTTTCGTAAATATTGTACATTTTCGGGTTTTTAAGTTATACAATATTCATTTTTTTGTGATTTTGTATTTCAATTGTATTGTAATAAAAAAAAAGGTTTTACTGTAATTTGTGAACTTTTACCTATGTAATATTAAAATTTAGAGTGATTATCTCTATAACGGTAATAAAATTTTTCGTTTCTATTGAAACATTATAGTTTAACCCATACCTTAGCCACAGCAACGCGTGGCCGGGTCAGCTAGTATGTTTATAAAAAATAGTTCTCTTTCAGAAAACACCGGGTGTTTATAAAGTCTTGCACAAACAAGGAAATTTTATTTAAAGAAAAAAAACTTTAAGATTTATTCGTAAATCTTTTAATATTTCAATCCTCATCTCATCAAGTCCCCTTCCCCCCATCCCCCAAGGTACAATATTAGTTAAAGCTATGTAAGTGGCACAAATATCAAAAACTGAAATTGGCGTCTATAAAAGAAAAGAACCCACAAAGGTTCCGCGAAAAGTACTTTGAGTGTTAACCCGTCAAAACCTTTAGTTTTAACACATATTGCCAATCCTAATATGACAGTTTATATCCATGTAATGACTTATGGTCTAACGCTCACCCTCCGGATAGTAAATCGTGGTTTTACCAGAGCCTTTGCAAAGTTGGAAATCGTTTCATCTTCTCAAAGCTACGACAGATGCAAGTAGAAGTGTATTAACGTTGTGAAAGACTTTTTGAGATAAAGGTTTCACACGATAACATTTACGAGGGATGCCTTATTTGAGCTTATAGATGGAAGACGTCCGGCGAACACAAAAAAGGCAAATTAATGAATTTCAACGAAACGTTTTTTAAAAATGTCTTTTCATCCATAAGCTCAATTCTTTTGCATTGAAAACGGGGTTCTTAGTAACTTTGAAACCCGACTATGCTGCTCTTCAAATTTGCTGCTTAATGTAGTAATATTTTTTAGACTTTTACATATTCATCTTTCATAAAGCTCTGAATAAAAGTTTAGATTCAGACGTATTATAAAACACTTGTAAACTAACGGAATGAATGAAAACAAAACACTACGGGCTTCCAGACATAAAGCCCATAATTTATTCTCGTACTAGTTTTGCAAATAGATACAGCACTGCCTGCATAATGAATGGCTTCGAGACATTCGATATCGATCTCGAAATATCGTCCATGTAAATAATTGTTGATAGGAAACAGTATACGGACATCGAGAACTTCTCTTTTACTGCAGAATTGTCACTGCTTTGGGAAATATTGCAGATGCGGTGGAAATTGAAAGCTTGTTTGAAATTTTTAATGAGCAAAAATATTAGTGAATATTGTGCACGGTATTGATTGTGTGCAGAAGTTTTGTTTTAACCAAAACCTAATTTTTATTGGTAGCCCTTTTGATTCTAGGTGAAAAATGATTTTTCACAAAGAATTTTTTCACTAAATTTTGTATTAAATGAGTAAATAGCTCAGTTGCCAGGGACGTCATTTCAAGTTTTTCCAGGGGGAGGGCAAAGGGTCCAAACACAATGCAATTTTATTGGAAAACATAAAAAACCACGCATACTTATATGTAAATACATTGATTTCTCTAAGCTGGGGGGGGGGGCAATTGACCCCCCTGCACCCCCCCTAAATGACGGGCCTGTCAGTTGGACTAGTCAGAAATTTATAAAAAATATATCTTTTTTAAACTTTAAATAAACATGGCATAGTTTATAACTAAACCACGTTTATTTACATTTTTAAAAACACGTTCTAGGTTTTTTTATTAGTTTCCTCATCGGGGGAAGCAATCAATAAATCATGTACGTATACATAACAACAAGCTAAAACTTTGAAAATGTTATCAAGGTATCTTTGAAACGATTATGAAGCCTTAAGTAATCTGATTGTGAAGCATGTAGACATACTGTCTGATTTTCTTAGGTAAAACCTTCCGCGCATTTACGCATGATTCATGTTTTTCTGATCCTACAAAATAGGGGTGATAGGTAAGATAACAATAAGGGGAAGAATAATAAGAAGCATTTTGAGCCGTATCACACAACGTGGAACGATGCTAATTTTAAATGCATAGTTTAGTTGGATATGTCAAAAGGATAGCAAATGCAAGTTTTAAATAAAAAACTTCGGAAAGTCCCCACTCACAACCCATCACCTCTTTTTAAAGGGGAATGGATCCCGACTGCTAGGCGTGGTTTTCACAGACAAACAGTATTTAAAAAGTCCGATGGGGGTGGTTACCGCTGCCTTTAGTACATTCCTGAACTCAACGGGTACTTGAAGATACGCTTTAACCATACCAATTAGACTAAAAATAGTTTCCCCCCGTAAACTAGAAACTAAGTAGTGAATACAAGGTAATTGGTGACGGCCATGTATCGTTACTCTATTAAGACGTCTAAAATCCACACAGGTACGTGAAATAGCTTCTTTTTTAGGTACGAAGTGATTGGAGTATATTTGCGCCAATGCACTAAATGTAAATTAGTGGAAATCTCATTAGTACTATAATGGGAAAAACTGCTAAAAGTTTTATGTGATTAAAATGAAAAACAACATAAATAAAGCATACATTTCTAAGAAAAAGTTGTGTTTTATTGACGTTGATTCTTCAATTGAATAATTACGCACAAAGCAATTTCAATCGGTTGCATTTAACCCTTGTTGCAAAAGCTAAGTGGGAAAAAAGTCCATAAAGCCGTAACTGTGACAACCACAAGGGAAAAAGTGCGGAGAGCGGGAAATGAATTTGACTTTGAAGCGCCAGCTCCCGTTTCACAGAGTATAGTTCTTCTGCTGCCACTTTCAGAAGTGATTAAATTATTTGAAACAAAGTTTTCGACATCACTTTGAATGAAAGGTATATATTTTAAGTTTTATTACCTTTACCATTTCTTTTCTTTTTTTTTTTAATTTTCAAGCCGTTCAACTTGATTACCGAATAACAAAAGAATAAAAAGCCAAGCAAAAACTTATAAATAAAATTTATTTATTCTAAATAACACAATTCTATCAACACAGTTCAAAAGTATACAAAACTGAACATAAACGTTTAAAAAAGACAAAAAGGCATACTAAAAGTAAAAAAAAAAGGGTAAAATATCTAATAAATGAATTACAAATACATTTTATATAGCTGTAACATTTATGGATTTTTATAATATATTTACATAAATAATTTAAACAAAAATAGATGCAAAATAAATAGGAACAATACTCTTCATTGGTAAGTTCTTTTCAATAAACACTAAGATAAGATATTCTTAAAAGGCTTCGGATAACAGTTTTACTTTAAATTTAAATATTCATTCAAATGTGATTCTAATATACTGTTGGCAAAATGTAGGAGTCTTGGTTTAGGTAAGCAAAAATAATATCAATCGATACGTGTAAAAGAATAGAAAACTTGCATGAAAGGTGACTGCATAAACTATTTCTTCATATATTTAAAATCTTTATTAGTGATCAACAGGGGTGCCCACAGGGGGGGATTATGGCGCAAGTTGCGCCATCAACATTTTTGGGGGGGATTTTTTTAAACTAATTTATTTATTTATTTAAATTATTTATTAAGTTATTTTTTAAATTAAATATTTACTGATTTTTTTAATGTAAATTATTCATTAATTATTTTTTTAATTTGGGTTATTTCTTTATTATAATTTATTTACTTATTAATTATTTTTTTGTGCGTGTGCATGTTTGCTTCGATTGTCTGGAAGGAAAAAAAAGCGATTCTATTCTGCGCATAATTAGTACTTTAAAAAAATTAATAATATATATAAAAAATAATAGTTATAATGTAAAAAAATAAATCAAAATATTTATAAAAATAAATAAATAATATTAAAAAATAAATAAATAATATTTAAAAAATAAATAAATGATATTTAAAAAAATAAAGAAAATTAAAAGAGACGGATAAAAATAAAAAGCACAATAGGGTTCTGAAAAATTTTGGGGGGAGGGGGGATTTTGCGCCATTGAGCTTGTGGGGGATGGGCACCCCTGGTGATCAATTCTTTGTTGTTGCATTTATTTCTTTTTAGCACATTAAAAATGTTACATGCATGAATGAAGCTTGGTATTAACTTTTTTTTGGTAAAATATGTTTGTAAATTTTCATAAAATAATTTTGGAAAAAAATAGAACCGACTGTAGTTGGAAATTGCTCTAAAAAGAAAAAAAAAATTTTTTCTTTGAGCACCATCGAAACTACTTTTAAACATAAGTTTTGAAGTCGGCGCAAAAACAATAGGTAAAATGATATTTAACCATATTTTGCCAACATTTTTCAGAGAAACCATTGAAAATTAAAAGCAGAATATTTGTACCATTACACGAATGTGTGGTAATCAATGAAATGTATTCATTAAAATTTATATTTATAGTTGAATTGTAATTGCGTATGATTCTATACATTGTTTTTGCGCCGACTTCAAAACTTATGTTTAAAAGTAGTTTCGATAGTGTTCAAAGAAAAAAATTATTTTTTACTTTTTAGAGCAATTTCCAACTGAAGTCGGTTCTATTTTTTTCCAAAATTATTTTATTTTATTCTTTTTAGTGTAAGTGTACTTATGAAATAAGGTAATGTTTCCCCCCATTACGAAACTTCGCTTAATTTTCTTAAGTAAATGCTCCATAAAATAAACTGCGAAAAAAAACGGAAGAAACTATCAACGCGTCTAAAATTTTGAACGATTGACACTAAAAAATAATCTTTGTTATTCTCTGTTATTTATTTGTGTACTAGCTTAATCAAAGCCATTTAAATATCAACGGCTTTTCGACTAATTTATATTTCAAAGCAATTCTATTTTCTCGCTGTTCATAAGATTTGATTTAAATTAATTGAACTTCATGTTTGATTTAGTTAGGCCTTCCTTTAAAATTCTCATTATCATTATTATTACAGTTTCATATCAACCACGTTTTGAAACAATGGATTTCATATTTAATCATTTAGGACAAATCGCTTAAATTCGACTACTTATTAATATTTCATACTTACTCCAGAGAAGCCTTGGTTTAAAATTTTCATCATGATTACTATTAATATTGCTGTTGCGAGGCAACAAATTTTTGCAACAATGGATTGAAAATTTAATCATTTAACGTGGAAATGACATGAAATTTACTGTTTTCCATAATAACTTTTTTTAGTGAACAAATATCGTCATATGAGTACATGGTACCTAAGTTAAACCATCTCCTATCGATTAAAAAAAATCGTCCAAATCGGTTCAGTAGATCAGATGTTATGTGCGAACAAACAAAAAAAAGTATACGCTTTGAATTGAGAACCTCCTCCTTTGTTGAAGTCAGTTAAAAAAAAGATAGATTGCGGGAAGGCGCTGTTTTTGTGTTTCACCTACTAGCATCTGCAAAAACAGCTAGCTATACTACATTGCAACGTTTCTTGACAAAAACATCATGACGTCAGCGTGAAGTTTGCCTATGAAAAACGAGCTAGATAAAACGTCACAGACTACTTGTCGAATTAGAGGAGATCGCTGACTGCTTGTGAACTCTTATTGGCTCCGCCCGTAGTGACGTTCAGTATCAAGTTAAGTTGCTGTGTAGTATAGTCAGTTAGAATGAAGTAGCATGCACATTGAGAGTAACACATAAATTGGTTTTGATTTATAGAAGGTTTAAGGTGTGTTTTTTAATTGTTTTGTCATTTTTGCTGCTCTTATGAGTACCCGAAATAGTAGTGTTAAATGCCTTTGGCCAGGATGCCGTATCAATTAGAAACAGCTCGATTAAGTTGCTCGATACTCGAATTTAACGTCATGAGGATCATTGATTTGATTGGCAGCTCTGCCGTGTAAGCAGAAAAGTCGTATCTGCACTTTTTCACAAAATTGAGCAATCTACCCACCCACCCCCAGGTAGCTCTGTGTGACGTATTTTACCTAAATACAAAAGTATACGGTTATTTGAGAACGGGAAATAATTTTTAAAAAATTCTAAAACAGTTTCATCTGAATCAAATACATGGTGGAGCAAGACTTTAACCCATTAATGCCTAACATTTTTTTCCAAAGATATTTTGTATACTTGTTACAAACAGTGTTCAATGGACAGGAAAAATAATTAAAAAAAATTATGTCAAGAATTAGTTTTTTTATTATAAGGAAAGAAAAATCGTCCCTTAAAAGTTACGATAGACCCCAGAGAGTACCTACTTTTTTTATTAATTTTTTTTTATCCCTACGATATAATATTTAAAAAGACATTTTATAAGAAGAAATAAAATCAGCAATTGACAGAAACTGAGAAGCTGGGAATAACTTTGAAAACTTAGCTTTTTTTTCTTGAGATTGTGAACGATGTCATGGTGGTTTACAATGGTTATATGCTGTAATCTGTTAATAACGAATTGAAACAATACCAAGGTACTCATTGAACACTATTATTTGGTTGAAATGTTCATTTTGGAAAATTCAGACCCTTTTTTGCTCCGTCCCTAAAAATGGACGCTAAGCATTAATGGGTTAAAGAGTTTTATCTCAGTTTGAGCCATTTAGAATAAGGCATAACAATAATTGAGAACCTATTTTCCTCCTCAAAGTTTGCACAGTTTAAAAACAATACTATAAATAACTACTTGCATTCATGTTAGAAGCTAACCTTAAGGAAATGTATAGTACGGAGATTCTACTTTTGCCAACAGTTATCAAAATACGACTAATCTTATTATTCATTTTAGGTAAAAATTTGCTTATATTCAATACACAAACTTTTTATATGAAATTCTTACTTACAATAACAATATACATTATGGATTTAAATTTTTCCACTTTTATAACCATAACATTTTTTCATATCACAGTAATATTGCATGTTATAAAGAAAAGAAAAGTGTTTGTATACACACATAATCTGTTTTTTTTCTGCATAGTACCTTTTTGTTAAAATACAGTAAAACCACTTATCAAGGGACTCATAATAATATCTGTTACGAAAAGTTCACTTCATATTTTTTATGTTGCAGTTGGAATGATTAATTGTGCATAATGATCATTTCGTACAGTTTAACTAAAAATCTTTTTGTAATTACTATGGTATGTTTAAAATCGTATTTACAAAGTTTTTGTAAAATTAATAAAAACATTGTTTTCTCATTTAAAAGAATGTTTGACACATATTTAAAAAGTTATAGCTGGTTGCGATGTGATTTGGCACCTTGTTGCAAAAACCCATATTAACGAATAACATTTTCTTTTTTCTGTGCCTCTTTCTGATATTTTTCTTTCACATTCTTTGCTTATTTTTTTACTATTATTATTATTATTTATCTGTTTTTCTTTTATCCTTCTTTTTATCTTTCACTTTATACTGTTATGAAGTGCAAAACTTTTAGGAAAGCATTCCTTGTAACTTTATCGCTTTCATAATAATACATTTAAGCAATTTTTATTTAAAGTGTAAAATCTGTACATATGATTGTCAAATTTTACTTTCAATACTCGCATCAATAAGAAAAATAAATGATTAAAGAACGCCAGAAAAGCATTTCTTGTAACAATAAATTTATTTTTAAAATTTCATTCATAGGAATTTGAATGTTCATTAGAAATACTACTTTTGGCCTTTTTGGTTAATTTGATCAAAGTATTGTTGATTTTTTTTCCACTACTAATAATTTTATTTGAATAACTCATTCATATAATCATTTGCAAAATTCTTTGGAACGTGCTTTTAAATAACTTTTTGAACAAAAAAAGAAGATTTTTTAACTACAAACTGTAAACATAACAATTTACTCCCTTGTTTAAAAGGAACTGCAAATTTGTAGCTTCTTTGAATCCAACATTACCAAAATCTTTTTCAGAAACATTTTCCTTGTTTGAATTTTTTCTCGTGTATTCAATATGTGCAATGAAAAACTGATTTTTATGTTTTTATCACATTCTCCATTAAAAGCAGCATGAAATTCTTCCAAAAAATATTGCATTGGTTATTAATTATTCATAAGAAGCTAAATATTTTGCTTCAAATGCAGTCTTTTAGAACGTCATAAGAAAAGCTTATTTTCTTTTACTAGTACAATTTGACTTTCATACGATCTAGTTAAGATTGTCCTCTGAGCTTTAGAAAGAAACTGCACTGAACTGGTTTCATAACTTTTCCCAAGTCGATTGAATATTTTTATTATTCATACGTCATAAATTTCGAGAGTCTTCTATTTCGGGCAAATATGAATTCTGTCACATAAAATATTTCTTTGCATTAAACAACTCTTCACTGAGAAAGACAGAATGATGTATTGAAACGGATTTGTTGTATGTATATTATATTATGATAAGTTTTTACTTTATTAATGCCTTAATGAAATACATAGGGTAACTTACGTAGTGTTTTGAACCACATGTAAAAATGCATAAAGGCTCGTGCTTTTCAATTCTTGTCGTTTATCAAGTTTGTTTTATCAACAATATTTGCATTACTATATTTTATTAATTGGATCTTTTTCTTTTTTTACAAATAACGTATTTATATTTACAGCTCAAGCAAATATGAGTTCAATCCCGACTGCATCATTGTTGTCAGAGGTGCCCATCCCCCCCCCCCCCCAATTTTTTCACAACCCTCTTATGCTTTTTATTTTTACCCCTCTTATTTATTTTTTTTAAATATTATTTATTTATTTTTCAAAATTATAACTATTATTTTTTTTATATATTAATTTTTTTAAAGTTCGAATTATGCGCAGAATAGAATCGCTTTTATTCCTGGAAAATTGGCCAAAAATTTTAAAAGGTGTACTTTTTCTATGTTAATGGTTTGCTTCTTGACTCTCTGGTGAAGCAAATGGTCGAACAATAAAGCATATAATTACCGAAACAGCTTCTCCCTAGATTATATTTACATTTTAAACTGTCGTAGACCTAAATTCTCCATCATTTCTTTTTTTGGTAGATCTGGGTGCAGAGCTTTTGATAATTTTTTTATTCAAATTATCGTCTGCTAACTAGAATAAGCAATGAGCTCCATTTAATTCGCAACTTAAGAGCTCGAATACGCTACCTTGTGGTGATTTACAAAACTACCGATAACATTGCGTTTCATGTGAGTGGCAGCGGGGAAATGTTTCCCCCTTTTTCTATTTGCTTTCCCAAATTTTAAAGAATATGGAAGCATTCCGAGCGAAGTTAATTGTGGACTACCATGAAGCAAATGAATTTTATTAAATTATGAATTTAATAAAATTCGATCACAGTTTTCTTAGAACTTCTCGTTAAAATTTTACGTTTTAAAAATCAATGCATTGTAGAAAATCCTAGTTGTCGATTAATAGAATTCGATGTATATTTTTAGATTTTAACTTGAAAAATAATTCTATGGTTAAAAATAACAGCGAAATTTTAAACGGAATTCCAAATTATTATTAAGTCTTTTTCCCTGACAGATTTCTAGCGGAACAGTTTATTTTTAGCACTCTAGAGAAACTCTACATTGCATTATTGGCAGAGAATTTTTTCAATAGTTTTCCAAGCAATTACTTTTAATAGATATATTCAAAAATTATCGTTCGCAGCATATTTTGATTGAATAAAAAAAGAAGGGGAAAAACTCGCAAACAAAGAATGAGATACTATGGAATTAGCAGTAAGTTCTAATGTTTAGTAATTACTTGTTGATTTCTCATCGCTTTTTATATACCCCAGAATATCAACAGACTTAAAAAATTCCTTTTGAAAGAATAAAGAACAAAGAAACCATACATACGAACAAAGATTACCGTCAATCATTAAACTTGGAGCAATTTCGACATTACGGCATGAATTCGTTTTACCTTTTATTGCCGCCATTAGATAGTGGCCACAGCGCCCCCTATAGTTTGTTAGTTTTGCGAATTTAATTGTTAAGAGCAAGCACCGTCAACTTTGTTTATTTTTTAGCTCCTAATATTATTCCGATGTCCTTTGAGTAATTGTATTCTTTATTTAACATACAGTTTACTTCTTGTTCTTGCTCCGCTAGTGGGCCATCGACAATAAATGCGAAGCACCAGAAAATACACAAAACCAATGAGTAAAGGATTTTAAAGAATAAAATATCTACTAATATTTTATTTTTACCAGTTGAAGTATATCACGTAATATATTTTTTGATTTTTCTACGTACCATTTGAAAAAAGTCAGATTTTACTGTCCAAGCGGGCACAGGACATCTCCGCCGCAACGTAGGACATTTCCGCCGCAAAATTTATCTCTATTCCCCCCCCCCCCCCATGAGACATCTCCGCCGCGTCTCTCCCCGTCATTTCTATAAGACAGGACAAATCCGCTGATTGAGCTGGTAGAGTGCAATTTTTTTGCAAAGTAAAATTGGCGAAGTTTAAATTGATTTGCACTGCATTGTGTTTTTTTTTTTTTTTCACTTCTTTGCGATTTTCCCCTAAGTGGTCCTGGAATAAATTCCGTTTTTTAAATTAGGTCTTTGTCGCCAGAAAAAGATGTGTCGCCAAGAATGAAAATTTTAAACCAGTAAACCCTTTCTAACCCTTGGAAATGGCGCGGCGGATTTGTCCTGTGCAAGGCAAATGGAGGATAAGAGAGTCGCGGCGGAGATGTCCCATGCGGGGCAGAGGGCGATAAAATTTGCGGCGGGGATGTCCTGTTCAGGTCCAAGTGAATCAACAAAGTACTGCTGAATTTATTTTTAAGCAATGAGCACTCTTGATTCAATACTTCTTCATTAAAATGACGAAATTTTATGCTCTTACTTATTGTGATTTTCCCGACAACAAATTTCGTTCTTAAAGGAAAAACCAAAATCTTACTGAAACTGAGAAAAACGATTGGAGGGCGTTTTTAAACTACTAACTGACTTAAAATATCACTAAGACAGATAGGTGCTTTGCTAAAGTTTGACTTTTCTTTGATTTTCATTGCGTTGTATGGTTCATCCAATGGTAAGCTTTTGCCAGTGCCTTATTTGCTTGTGGCCAGCTGATATTGCTTCATTCCAATGCTCCAATGGTTTGCCCCGGACGAACATATACGAGCCAAAGACAAGCCGGCCTAAGATTTTGTCTGAAATAAATGAGAAACATAAATATTAGCCAAAGAATTGTTGTCCGACGCTTTGACTGAAATGAATTAGAAAAATAAATACAGTCGAGCTCGCTTATAACGAGCACGAAGGGACCGTAACATGTTGCTCGTTAAATCCGAGTGCTCGTAATAAACCGGTCATTACGGCCAGCGTGCAACCAGAAAGGGCGGGGGGGCTTTGGAGGTTAAATAATTACTTTAATTGCATCAATTAATTTAATTAAACACTGTTCTTTAATAAAAAAGACTGCGAGACAGAAAAAATTGCTCGTTAAAACCGGGTCTTGCTCGTTGAGCACGAATTTTTTTCCACAGACTTAACATTGATCCAACGAAATATTCGCGTTTCCTTCGTTTAATCCGAGTTCTCGTCATATCCGAGCTCGTTATAAACGAGTTCGACTGTACTAGACACCAGTGGCTAAAAGTTCTAGTTCTGCTTCTAAATGAACCATTGAAATTGATTGAGTAAAATGCTCGCGAAAGCGTTAATAAGTGAGAACAAATTTCAACAAACGTCCCTCACCCCACAGGCTGTTTTTAAACGTGGGATTTGAACTCGTTAAAACAGTGAATGAAATCTAGGAAATTTTACGCAACTAACTACTAGTCTACACGAGAAATTATCCTTCCTTATACTGTGTAGTTTTATAATAGTCAATGTTAAATTTGTCTTGTAACAATACACTGTAAAAAGTGAAGGTTATTTTTATAGTTCTTTACAGCTAATTTTACAGCAATAAACTGTAAAATTGCTAGTTTTAGAGTTTATTACCGAGCATTTTACAGTTACAAACTGGAACCTCTGCTGCCAGTACTGTTGTTTTTACAGTATAATACAGCTAAGTTTTACAGCAATAAACTGTAAAACTGCTAAATTTACAGTAAGAAGCTAAAATTGCTAGTTTTGCAGTTTATTACTGAGCATTTTCCAGTTTTAAATTGGAATTTCGGCTGCCAGTATTATATTGTAAAAACAACAGCTCATTTTTTTCGCAGTGTATATACAACAAAGATCTAATCCTTGAAGGTCACCTTTGTTGGGGCCACCAGCCACATTGACTTGAACGATGAGACTCGCCGAGTCTAGGTCTCTCTGAGGAAGTCTGAAATGGAAAGACTCGTTGTATTGCGGGTTGCTCTTGGATTTCTTTACAGCTTGGGTCTTCTTTGTCTTCAACACGCGATTTTCCACCAGGAAAGTCAATTTGACGTAGGAATCTGAAGAAGGGAAAGAAGAAAAAAGAAATCAATTTGTTAAAAAACTTATTTCTTGTATTCTTCCATGGCGACGCGTTTCTACGCGTGAATTAAGATGCCAATTACTAATCTTCGCGTAATGGATTTTGGCTGAAACCGAAAAATAGGTTAGCTTCATTTTGTTTTTGGAACATTTGTTTTTCTTTTTTCTGCAGTTTATTTAAAAGAAATATCTTTACTCGGACTTAATTTTAGAATTAAATAAAATGGTTCTCGCAAAAAAAAAAAAAAAAAAAACACGAACAGGTTTTCCCTATATAAGCCTTTGAGTTATCGAGATTCGACTGTACTGTGTAATCTTTAGTCGTACGACCTTCCTCGCATTTGCGCATCCCTGAAGTTTCTTCTGATTTTAACAAAACACAGGGGGGGGGGGGGGAATGCAAAGTAACATTCTACTGTCCAACATTTTTTCGCGAGACCTCCGTCGAATCTGCGCACGCGTCAAGTCTCTTCTGACTTTCTTTAAAAAGGGGGTAAATGCAACGAGGAAGTAGCAAGCGAATAAAAACTGAAGGCATCGGGAAGTGCGTATCCTAAACCTATCTCTCCTTTTTCAAATGGAAGCGTTCGTGGCTGCCAGGCGCACAATATGCAAACAGACAGTATCAGAAAGTAAAAACTGAAAGCTCCGCTAAGTACGTCTCCTAACCTATCTCCCCATTTTTCAAATGGAAGCGTTCTGACTGCCAGGCGCGCCTTTTAAGGTTGGGCAGTATATTGCTCAGTGTGAACGAAAGGATATTTTCCACACTTTAAATTGTATTAAAATATTAAGCAGTGAAATGCGTTACTATTAGGTTGTTTTTTCTAAATAATACATCTTAAGCCGATATCAGATTTTCAGTTAGGTATCACTGTAAATTCTGTTTTGAGAGTTATTCTGTCACTCTCTAACAAAAAAAAAAAAAAAAAAAACATGCTGTATCGGATTCTGCAGATCAAATGGTGGGAATTTGTTGTTATTGTTAAAAGAAATCTTCTGAAATGAAAAACAAATTGTGCCACCGGGATATGTTTTTAATATGGTTTCACTCAGATTTGTGAGCAGCTCATCGTAAGTGACAAAACAATACTTCCGGTTTTGCCTTACATGTTAATGCATATGAATTCAAAAGAAAAGCATGTACCTTTATAGAACAAACTTAACTAGAAAAGCTAAATATGAAAACTATTTATGAATATTCAATAGCAGAAAAACATATTAAAAAAGAAAATAAAACCTGTAAAGTTGTATTTTAATTTTACTCACCGAGTGTTTCCTGTCCATCAGGTATTTCAATGCCTTTAGCCTCACAGATGGTGACTGTAAGTCTTTCTAGATGTGCATTGTAACACAAACTCACTAGCATTTCACCTGCACAGCATGGAACCTAGATTTTAAACAGTAAACATTAAATATAATTTGGTTTATATCGAGTACAATTTACTTAGGGTAAATTGAGTGCAATTGAGCATACGCTTTTTAAAGCGAGAGTCGCTAGAGAACATGTAAGAAATAATTAAATTATGGTGCCAACAGTAACGCGGTTTAATATTATTTTTACGCGGTTTAATAGTCATCTTGTCTATAATTCAACTTCGCAGAGATGGCCTATGACTCCTCCTTTTTTCAGGATTGTCCATTTTTAGGAAGGAGTGATACGCAGATGAAAATTGAGGAATAGGATTCACAATTGATGGGGGAATTTGAATGGGTAGAAATTCTACCTATTTTAAGGAATGGACTCTTTTTCTCATTTGATTGACACCGGCCATCTCGTCGCGGTTGAATTAAAACTGGAGATACTGTCGGTCCCGCTTAACCGAATATTCTGTACCTCAGAACCAGAACGACGTAAGTCCAAAAATGGCGATTTTCACTTTATTAGTGCATTGTATGCAGAATCTCATTCCGCATCGACCCATGAAAACGGTATTCTATAAAACAATTCCTTCACAATTATTTAGCTGCATTACAAGAGCGCGAGTCCCGTCCTTTGCATGTATCCGTTTCCCCTCTCCTGAAAACTGACAAAAATGGACTTACGTTATGGACTTTACGTTGGTTCTGAGGTACAGTATTGTCGGTTACAAGAAATATTACTGGATTAAGCGGAGATCTTTAACATTGCGTCTATGGCATGCGTTCTGGGATGTTTTATTCATATAAGCGGGGTATTCGTTTACCGATCCGTTACCCGATTAAGCAGGGACGACAGTATATTGAAATTATGATCGATGTGTCGTTAAAATTAATGTGTTTACATACAAGTTAATATGTAATCGGAGTTTTAGCCATGCGGAAAGCTCTTGAACTGTTAAAAATGTGCTAAAAATAACATAATAAAAGCCAATGACCTTTTGCTTTCAGCAAAACAATGAAATTTATAAAGCTACAAAAAAAAAAAAAGTACTTTGAATATGAACATACTTTCCCCCAACTGAACTGAATTATTGGGTAAAATTTTATTGTTACAGAATCTCAACAACCGGAAGACTAATAAAGTTGGTTTTCGCTATTTGCAATAACACACTTACACCACAGTTTGCTAAGTCTCCCTTTGATAAAAGGTGATACAAATTGCATAAAATTTTTGCTAACTATTTTTCCGTAATTAATTTTCAAAAATCAGTCAAAGTGATGCTCATTGTCAGCCAAAAAATTACATCTCCAGGGCAAAAACCATGTTTTACCTTACCATTTTCTCGACCCTTACCCTCGAAACCTTACCATTTTCTCAAAAAGCAGCCCACAAAGACGTAAACAAATATACAAATATATTATTTTACGATGTGTATACTGCCGTGATAGGCGCAAAAGTGGTACCTGCAGTAGAGCTCAAACTGAAATAAAACTCTTTAAAATTTTGCGCTGCTATGTATTTGATTCAGATGAAATTATTTCAGAATTTTTAAAAATATTTCCCGTTCTTAACCCTTAGTTTGGCAATGTATCCTACAGGATCCTACTTTCTACATTTTTTAATTTGAATTAGGCGCCTTCTAGGGGGCTGGCTTTTAACCTATAGCATTATTCGGACCTTCTTTTTCAACATCTGTCTTTACTGTGGCTATTTACAAAGCAAGTTTATAAGTGTTACAGTGTGTTCTACCAAAACAACAATGCGTCACGTCGATTACAGGTATGTTCTCTTTTATTTTTTTATTATTTGCTTATTATTTTTATTGTTTATAAAATCTACAATAGTGCCAAATTAGTTGATATTGTGATTGAGTGAGCCACGTTTTATGTATTCTTATTTGCCACTTTGGCAGTGTATCCTACAGGATACACAATTTATAAAACCGATTTTCTTTTCATTTTTCCCCATGAAAATTTTTAAAACTATATAATATTTATGCATTTAACCCCCCCCCCCCAAAAAAAAAACTAAAATAAATTTTTTTGTCAAAGTTTTTAAATTTTTAATATGTGCTAAGGGTTAAATGACCATACAGTATTGTATTTAGGTAAAATACGTCACAAAGAGCCACCTGGTGGCGGTAACTCAATTTTGTCAAAAAGTGCAGATACGAGTTTTGTGCTTAGTACGGCAGTACAGGTGACATAAATAGAAGATACGTACATCTCATTTGAAAATACAATAACCATAAAAATAAAACGTTGTAATACGGCAGTATAAGTGACATAAATAGAAGATACATTTACAGTACATCTCATTGAAAATACAATAACTATTTTAAAATAAAACGTTGTTGTCTCTCTTTTAACTAAGATTTTTTTCCTTTTATTTTTTTAAAAATCTATTATACTCGTACATGAAAAAAAAGTTCTCGAAAAAATGAAACCAGTTTTAAATGCAGTTGCAACAGGGTTCACAAATTTCTTGCTTTCTTTTCTCGTCATTGATCTAGCTCAAGATCTTTTAATATCGAAAAGTTAAATTCTTCTTTGGAAATTACCTCAGCTAACATTTTACCGCTTTAATTAAATATCGTTGATAGAGGCTTTCAATTTACGAAAAGCTTGTAAAAACTTGTTATTTTAGCTATCCATTTATAATTTTCCAAAGCGATATCGAATCGTGAGTAGAATATGATTTTTTTTTTCACAATTTTGGAAAAATGCAACTTTCTAATTTGTTAGGTTTAAAATATTTCGGAGAGTTTCAAAGTTGAAGACTTGGTTACTGATTAGTTTTATTGATTTTGTATCTTTTTACTTAATTTCACAAGGTAAAGGAGGTACTGTAATCTCAAAAAAGGTTTCATTCAAACTTCGGCTTTAATTCTCGTTTTAATAACCCTTGAATGAATGTTGAGAAGTTTTTTCGGCCGTCAGCACGTGCATATGCACCCAAGAACGTATAGCCGACTTTTGTTAGCGTTATTTTCAAACGAGCACTACGTAAAGTTAACAGTTAACATTATAGTCTAAGAGCTATACCAGAAAGCAACTTAACTTGACATTAAATGTCACTACGCGCGGAGCCAATAAGAGCTCAGAAGCAGTTAAGGATCTCCTCTAATTCGCCAAGTAGGCTGTGACGTTTTATCGAGCTCGTTTTTCATTGGCTGACGTCACGACGCCAGTGTCAAGAAACCTTGCAGCGTAGTATAGCAATGTTTTCGACTGACAATTTGAAGACGTCTGGATCTTTAAAATATCTTTTCCCATGCTCTTCTAAACTGCATGAGGGGTGTCTGGCGGTGGAGAGTGTTAGCGTTTTCACCGAGCATCGCATTTTTGCTGGTAAAAATCGTGATTTTTTAACCGTTTTGAGGCAATTAGAAACTTAAACCTATCGTAAGTATGTCATGGGATATATCAATGGAAAGCTCTATTTATTGCCTTTAATATGGTTTTTGAATTTTTATTCTACTATAATTAGAAAAGAAGTAGACCCGACCTGCTGCTCAGAAGAGCATAGGGAATAATACATTAAAGAACTAGACGTCTTAAAATGGTTGTTTTTCCGACGTTGCTAGTTCTTGGACTTTTAAGTCGTCAAATGTTCATTAAATCCTTCAAACAAGGTTTATGGAATTGCTTACTAATTTATAATCTCTTCACTAGATGTGAAAATTTTGTTAATTTCTTCATCACTTTTAACATGACATTAATTTCATTTTGGTGCTACACTGCAAAAAAGAACCTGCAGTTTTTACAGAATAATATTGGCATCAGAGTTTAAAACTGTAAAATGCACAGTAATAAACTGTACAACTAGGAATTCCACCGTTTATTACTGCAAAATTAGCAATTTTTACCATTTTTTTACTATAAAATTAGTTTTACTATACTGTGAAAACCACATCTATTTTTTGCAGTGTAAAATAAAAATAAAAAACCGAATTCATATTCTTACCACGGCGTTTGGGTCTTTTGCGAGATCTTGCCACACTACTTCTGGAGATGTGCTCTGGGTGTTGAGATCTTTGAGAGAGAAGAAAGCGTGCCCAATCGTGTGATAGTGACGACCCCGGTCACTGTCTAGGATCGTTGCCTTTATGGTACGTTCTTCCAAATTCTTTGCAGGAATCTAAGCATCGGAAAAAAAAGGAATAAAAAATGAAGGACATAGTATTGTTAATAAATCAGAACCATGTATGGAGGATAAATGTCTGATCAAAATATTGAGATGGAAAAAATGACTTTATGAAACAGTTTGAAGCTCTTCTTTTTTGTCTCTGTTAAATATACCGCTAAAAATTAGATTTCTAGCTTTATCCACAACAAAGTTACAGGAATCATAAATGGCCTGAGTTGCTTCCTGTAAAGATAGTACGGCCGTGCGTTTGTTTGAATCTACTTGGCTTGCTTTGGGGGCGCGTTGTCGTGCTCCCAGATAACGAGAAAAGGGTTCAATAGCGAATGCAGAAAGAAAAAACGAGTAAAATGTATATTTTAAAAAATTTACTTGTCATACTAAGTTTTGTCTGTAACCAGCAATTTAATTTCATTTGATTTTACTTCATAGTGCACAACTTAACACGGAAAACTAAAATGCTTTGCCATCTATACCAGATTATCCATTATTTCCTATTTATCTATCGTAGTATGAAATTCAACAAATCCAAAGCCGTTTAAAAAACATTCCTGAATCTGTTAGAACAATCGCTTAAATTCAATGAGAAGTTTTCCATTTGATTTAGCGATAGATCTACAGGTAGTTATCAAAATAATGGAAACACTTGAGATTCATAAGAAAAATCTACCGTTGATCACAAAACAAGCTATCAATTGTTCTTTAACTTTAGTCATACAAAATATAGACTTCACCAGACATTTCCACATTGAAATTAAATCACTCAAGCATTTGGGAGGCGACAAGAAGGGGGGTCGGAAGAAAAAACGCTTTTTGGCCATAACTCTTTGAAAATAGCTCAAAATAAGCTATAAATTTCAGTAATTAATCAGCATACTATGTATAATTACTGTACAAATTTTTATGAATGTACCACTTATACTTCCGAAGATATGAAACATTTTTCAAAAAACGGCAATTTTATTTGAAGGGTTTTTGCTCATAACACGCAGAGTTTTTGATCAAACCTTATCAAAACTTCAGGAAAGATGACAAAATACAAGAAAAAGAACATACTAAAACGGCAAATAAAAATATTCAAAATCTGATGAGATATGAACGTTAAAAGGAAATAATTTTTCACGGCGCATGCGCGAGAGACAGAAATTTATAACTACAAAAATATTGTAGCCTGGTTTATATTGCATCTTATAAAAAAAGTTCCAGTTGAATATCGTAAAAATTGAAAAAGATATCAGCCATCTAGTGAGCTGTAATTTATTCATTCACAGACAATACATAAATGGCGAGGGGTTGTCCACAAATGGTGTGGTGACAATCGAGCATTTTTTTTTTCAATGTTAAATTGTATACAGTTTGAAAATTTATATTCGGCATAGAAGTCACAATTCGCCTATTCGGTCAAAAAGACCTTATACGTAGGTAGCCAAAAGTATCCGGACACCCCCTGAAACGTTGGTTTTGAACGATGACGCAATAACCTTTAATTTGAAAATAGCTCTTTGTGGACAGTCCTTCACTATTTATGTATTGTCTGCGAATGAATGAAATACAGCTCACTAGATCACTGATATCTTTTTCAATTTTCATGATATTCAACTGGAACTTTTTTTATAAGATGCAGTATAAACCAGGCTACAATATTTTTGTAGTTATGAATTTCTGTCGTTCGCGCATGCGTCGAGAAAAATTATTTTCTTTTAACGTTCATATCTCATTGGATTCTTAATATTTTTATTTACCGTTTTAGTATGTTCTTTCTCTTGTATTTTGTCATCCTTCCTGAAGTTGTGATAAGGTTTGATCAAAAACTCTGCGTGTTATGAGCAAAAACCCTTCAAATAAAATTGCCGTTTTTTTAAAAAATGTTTCATATCTTCGGAAGTATAAGCGGTACGTGCATAAAAATTTGTACAGTGATTACACATAGTTTGCTAATTAATTACTGAAATTTACAGCTTATTCCGAGCTATTTTCGAAGAGTTATCGTCAAAAAGCGGTTTTTCTTACGACTCCCCTTTTTGTCGTCCCCCAAATGCATGAGTGATTTAATTTCAATGTGGAAATGTCCGGTGAAGTCTATATTTTGTATGACTAAAGTTAAAGAACAATTGATCGCTTATTTTGCAATGAACGGTAGATTTTTCTTATGAATCTCAAGTGTTTCCATTATTTTGATAACTACCTGTATGTCTCTACATTTGGAAATGTGTGGTATAACTATTGACAAACAAGGGCATATTCATTAGATGTAGGCAATATGTACAGCTTGAGATGAAAAAAATTTGAATCCAAAACAGTGGCTACTTTGGCGTTGTTGGTGGCCACTTTGAATCAAGTTCAAAAACTGTAATCCAACTCCAGTATTTTCTGCATTTTGTAACATTGCATTATGTACTTGCACATATATTTTAAACAAATTACTATAAAAAAGAAAAAAGATTTTCAAAAAAAAAAATGATCAACCATTTCGGAAAAATAAAATTATTATTTGCGAAATTCAAACTATAAGATATTATACAAATAGAAAAAAACTAAACGCACTTCATTACATTTTCTTGATTGAAATCACGTATTTAGATGCTTTGTAAAGCAGATGGGTCGAATTTCGTTCCAAGTTAACATTGGCTGCTCGTGACGATGATGTTGGCTATTTACTTTTCATAATCTGCGCGATTTTGTACTTTTGTTCAGAAAAAGAAGTAGGTCGCCGGTTTGGCGACCAACATCACATTTTGGAGTGGCCAAAGAACTATTTTTAGTCGCCAATGGCAAGTGGCGACCGCTAATCACGACCTTTTGTAATATGCTAGGTTTAGAGTGGATTTAGTGTCCAAAATTTTGTCCTTTTTTCTGAAGGCTCATAAAGTAGGAGTGGAGGGGGGGACTAGTGATGCCAAGACCATCACTAGTCCCCCCGATTTTAAACTTGCACATTTTTAACCCTCCATTTTAAACTTGCAAGAGGAATAACCCTAAAGAGTTTTGAGAGAAAGAGATCTTTCGTGGGGTCTCGCAGTGGGGGGTAGGGGGGGGGTCTTTGGCCGTCCTTGCTTCTATAAAAGTTCTCAGTTCCTTTCTTTCTGCCTATGTTTAAGATATCAACCACATTCGAAGCTTTTCATGAACGTTTTATGGAGCAATTTAGGAATTGATGTTAGCTGCTGTGTATGATATAATAATGAAGATGAAATTACTAGAGCATAATCTCCTGTTTCTAAGAAGTTCTTACAATTCATTCAAGATTACAGCCGCGTAAACTTATTTGTCGAGTAGAATAAACTTCCTTTAATTCTTCACATACATTATGCCATGCAATTTTTCAAAGTTTAGATAATTATAAATCAAGAAAAGTACGTGTAATATAAACTGGTTATGAGCTTTTAAAACAAAAATTAAATTCTTACTTGAAAGACAAAACTCTCTTCAAATTTAGGATTGCAAGTCTTTTTCTTCATCTTCGTTTGAACATATCTCCTTTCATCGGGTAAAACATAAACTCTGGTAAAGAAAACCAAGGCGTGAAGAAATTGAAACTAGAAATAACTAATAAAATAATACAATTCTTGAAATTTTTTAGTGATTTGTGCAATTACAGAACGAATGTTTGATATTAAAATTGCATCCAGAAAATGTAAATATAAAAAAAAGCAATATCAGGATCGTCTGATGTATTCAATCTGAAAGTCCTTCAGAAATTCTCTTGTTTTCAACTTTATAAACCAAAGTGATAACTCCCCAAAGAACGTTAAAACACCTCCATTTGTAAAAAACAACGTTTTTTTCTATTTGAGGGTCATTCCATAGTGACTAACGTAACATTCAGAGCTGATTTTGTAACTGTTTTTACTTGAAACTTAAAGAATAAAAAATATTTTTTAGTTATGCTGGTGGATTTACAATGTACATGGTATTTATGTATCATTTGTGCTAAGAATTTAAAACAAAGTTACCGACAGTAGATATTTTTTTTAACCAAAATAGCAGTGTGACTAACATAACATTTTTGCAACCCTGAAAATGAATGCTCATGTTGTGAGGCAAAAATTTCTCATAGTTAAGCAAGTGTTAAAATTTGAATGATATAATTGAAAAATGTGTAAAGTTGGCTTCTAAAAACATAAAACACATTTATTAAATCTTAATTTTTTTAGTCTTAAGTGTCACTTTTACTCAAGATGACATTTGACTAACGTAGCGTGACTAACGTAACCATCGAATAACAAGCAGTAGACAAATTATAAACCATTTATTATGGCTAATATCAGTGATAATTACAGTACTTTTTCAATTTTTTTTAACTTCTTATGTTGTATGATTTTAATGTCTGTATTTATTTATTTATTTATTTATTTATTTATTTATTTTTTATTGATACTTTTTTTCATTTCGGTATTTTTTTTTTCCTTCGGCTGAGGTTGACATTTCTATGGAATGACCCATAAAGCAATTTTTTGTCGCCTTCTCTTTTGTGGAGAATCAAAAAGCTTTTGTTTGTAAGCCATTATGAAATGTTTTCTATAGTTTAAAGCTTTTTTAAAATTTACTGTGTTTGGCCAAGCTTGCATTTTTTTGCTAAAAAAAAAAACAAAAAAAAATATTTTCAATGATATCTTTTTCATTTTTTAAAACTTTCAATTAAGAATATTTTAAATTTCTTTTTGAAAATTTGCCACCAGTTTTATACACATCTCCTAAAACTGCTAACCATGGTAACAAATTGCATAAGAAAAGAGGGAAAAAAATATCTCTTCAGCATGAGAGTGCACCTGACAGGTACATTGTGTTCAAATTTTGCCTTCAGCTGAAATGGGGAACAGTACGACGCTTAATTTCTGGTAGTTGCAAGATTATTTAAAAGAAATATTATGCATTTCTTCTAATAAGTGTGTACTAAAATTCTAAGTCAAGGGAATTTTATAGTTCAAAGTACTTTAGAGTTCATCTTAGTACAATTTTTTCGCCTGATTTTTCAGAAACGAATGTAATTTGTAATAGAATAATTTGTTAATGAATTGCAATAGTTCATGTATTCATAAAAATTAATGAAAATGTCAGATTATTTTTTCTAATTTTACGTTATTAGGAAGTTATTACAGAAACAAATATTAATTTACTGTGTCGTCGAAACATATTATCGAAAATACACCTTTTTGCATCAAAATATTTTCATACTTCTAAAATTTCTTTTATGTTCCTCCCAATGTAATCTCTGTATGTCTAAAGACGGAGTCCACACATAGTTTTTTGTAACTTCTTTTTCTGGAGTTAAAATGAGAGTTTGGGGTAAATAAAACTGTCTTCTAAACAGGGAATATGACTCATGGGTACTTATCCGTTAGCCGGTAGTAAGCAAAAATCAAAAACAGCCAATGTGGCCAAGCCAAGCGAATCACAAATCCGTCAACGGAATAGAAGTCGAAAACGTTCAACTGTAAACAAATAATGGTTGTATGACATTGGGCGGTATTGTACGTTATTTGGCGACTTTTCGCTTGCTCCCGGATAACGGATAAATACCGAATAATGTTTACAAGCAATCACATCGCAATTAGAACACAATTTGAAAGAGCTGTGGACGGGCCAGTTCGTCCTACCTTACGAAAGGATCGCAGCAATTATTGCAACCATAAACTCTTGAAGGTAGGTTCCTCGCCCTGATCACGGAAATGACCAACCGTTCTCCATCCGGCTCGTACTGGATTCCGAGCCACAATCTCCCCACGTGACCTTCAGGAAAGGATTCGGCCTCCCTCTGCTCTTCATCTCTCTTCTCCACGCTGATGCGGTAGAGCTCGGGGTTTAAGCCCCCCAACAGTGCTGGACCTGCGAAGAACAAAAAAAATATATGTCGAAGTAGGCTGAAGGACGTTTAAATTCTTGACCTGCCCTGAAAAACGCCTATTGGGAATTTTTACTCGCATTCAAAATGTCATTACACGCCCTCTAAGTTTGTGCTTAAATTAGGAGCCGTTTTTAAAATAACGCTTTATTAGAGGAATGCAATACTGCAAACTATAGAACATACTCTAATTGAATTGTATTTCACTTAAAAACGCATCTCACGCACAAAAGTGACATGAACAAGTGTGACATTATTCCTGATAGAAGAATGTAAATAAATTAATAAATAAAGAAACACAAATGTGATTTTATAAATGAATGAATAAGTAAACAAAATGAGCTATTTCACTTTGCCCCACATGCAATGGACAAATTGCATAAAACATTTATAATCAAAGCTTGATTGACTTCAAGTGGCACCAATCTGAATTTTGAAACATGCAGCCTGAGTGATGGGCATTTGAAAATGTGTCTCGATGTTAGCTGATATTCAGGCAGTTTCTGCAAGGAAAGTATGCCCCATTTTTAATAATCCGGGCAAGAATATCTAATCGACTGCATTTACAAATCGCAAATGCAAAAATTATTATTGCCTATACATTTCCTGAGGTGATTGAAAAGGAAGATATTGTTTTGTATTATGAGTTCGAATAGCTAAACAAAAAACCATCAATGAAAGTAACTTATATTTGTGTTAATAGCTCCATGACATTTCCTTCATGCGAGCAACAAATGAACATCAAAAGAATATATTTAGAACCATATACCTGTATCTATCATAGCAAGTCTTGCCCACAACGGCTTATCTGAACATTCGCTGGAAGGGGACACTGAAGCAGGGCTCACTAAGCCTGGGGGTATACTAGGGAGAATAAAATCAATCGGACGTTGACTGCTGCAAAGGAAAATGGGAATCGTCACACATTACACATGAAGCGAATTTAGAAAATACAAACTTATTTACAGAGAGTTTGAAGAGATGAGAATTATTATGCCAGTATTTGGAGTCAAATCAAAAGCAAAGAAAAAATGGTTAACTGGCCAAGGAAAAGGCATAACTAGAGAAATTTAGAGTTATTAAGAGTATTTTTAGGGTTTAACATGAAACAGTTTTAAAGTATTGACTTAAAAAATCAGTTGAGTTAAATTATGATTAAAGTCCTTGATTTAAATCATTGGCACCCTGTTTCCATGCAAATAATTGGTAAAAAAATAGAAAAAAAAGCATCAACACTGAAATAGGTATAGTAAACCGACCTACCAGTGTTTTTCTGCTATAGGTAATTTCCCTAGAAGCAATTATAGCAGAACCACTAGTGTCACCACTAGAGTTACTTCTATCTGCAATTAGTAACTCTAAACAGAAAACTAGAGTCGACAAATCGCAGATAGTCGGCTCTAGTTGTCGACCCTGTCTTCACTTTATGTAGAGTATTAAGTATTCCTTAGTATCTGACGTAGTATTCCTTAGTATCTGCTCTTCCAAGATTCCTTCCATATGGTTATCTATAATACGTCTTCGAACACAAGTTTTGTCCCATCCACACGCCACCACTTTTGAAAAAGAAGAGGTAGAAAAGTGAGATCTTATTTAATCGGCTAACAACTAACCCTACAGCCGAAAAAAGTTAGGAAAACTCTTCTTGAAGTTTGGAGGCATCACCATAAAAAAAAAGGAGTTTGAAACCAATTAACGTTAAATTTTCATTATTTTTACAAAAAGAAACCGAATGTTTCTCGGGACGACGGGGGTTCCCCCTCCTAACTCCAGCACTGCAACTCCCCATATAAAAGAATTGACCGACTGAAAGAAAAACATATGAAGAAGAAAGAAGCTTCAAAAAAAAAAAAAAAAGAAACTGAACATTTTTAATTTTCAAAAATTTAACCCAACTGCTCCAAATTACCCAGAAATTACCCCATTTTATTTATATTAAACCAGACTATTTATATTAACCTCTGCTTGTAGCTTTTTAAAATATTTTTTATTGCAACAGAGTAATTGGAGTTTTTTTTCTTACAAATGACAATTCCTCACAATTAAAGTAATACGAACTCACTATAATTTGGGGATCTTTACTCAAAAACCAGACAAGTTATTTTTTGGAAACGCAAATGGAGTTCTATAATACTCTCATTTAAAACATTTCTCTAAGTACTTTGCCCAGAAATAAACAAGTGTTTAACTCTCTAAAAATATTCCAACAAGATCCTCTTACGTCGTACTAAAATATTTCATACCTTTAATCCATTTGAGCTAGTTATGAGATAGATAATTATTCCATGATTACCTTACGTACGTTTATTCTGTTCAGTCACGTCGTTAGGACTTTCGCATTTCCATGAAGAGGGCAAAATCTAAGAGCACGTATCAAATGACGGCTCGCTCGTTCTCGCTCTGTTAAATGTTGCAACGAGGATATTAATGGCTCTACTTAGAGGTTTAATGTAGATAGTATTTACAGAAATGGTATCTAAGCCGTTTTTAGCAGTTTACTTAAGACATTTGCCGAGAATTAAAAGGTAGAGTTTGTATTGGAGTGTAACTTGTGAGAAAAAAGAAGGAAATGTAAATATAATCTTCGGTTTATGTTGGGGGCCAATAAAAAAAACAACGCAAAAGGGCAGAGTCGCGGGTACGAGGAAAAAACCACATTACGCTAAATACAGCAAAACACGAATTTTACTCAGTAATTAGAATGAATGTAGAAGGTGGAATTTCGAAAACCATGATAATTTATATTACAAAAAGGGTAGCGAAAAAAATCTTCAAATCTTTTAAGATTATAAAAATTTAATGGTGGTGTCATTTCAGCAATTGAAATTGTTGAAATGTTAAATGTTATGACTCAGAAAAAAGGGGTCAATTTCATCATTGATATTAAACATTTCTAGCAGAGTTTGCAATAGATTTAATACCGTAATTGCAATAGATTAGATAAATACTGGAGTAGCATTGTTATCAATTTTGGCTCATAAACCATGTGCATTTATTCATAAAAAAGATTTGAAGTTAAAGTTTGTCCCCAAAGTTGAGACGTGTGTTTTGTCACTTGAGATTTTGGCACAATTGCCAAATTTTGGGCAATTATAATTTTGGTAACAACAGCAAGGTCAAAAAAGTTTATTACCGAGAGCGTATATTGTTATTATGAGCATATTAATTAATACGTTTCTGCGGGGCGAAATGACACAGCATTTACGCACATAAAAACCTCTGGTTGTATAGCAATCTAAAAGCTGCCTTCAGGGGGTTAGTGAACACTAGGGTGGAGCAAAAAAAATGAATTTTTGATTTTCGTAAACGGGTACATTTCATTTACTGTGAATGAGGATAAGTAACAATTCTGTAAAATATTTCACTTTTGCGACGCCATGTTTAGTCTGCGCATTTGGCCTAAAGTTTTGAAATTTCTGATTTTTTTTGGATTTTTCAAATTTTTTAAAAAAATATTGCAAATGATAAAACTAGTGACGGGTGGTTATTAAATGGAAGGAAAAGGTTTGAAATATACAAGAAATTTTTAAAAATCATTTCAGATTATAATTTCAGTCTGAGCATTAGACCCAAAGTTCATCAAATTTTCAGAAATTTCCGATATTTTCAATATTAGCAGAAATTTTATAATTCAATATTTCCTCTCAATATTTACTAAAAGTGCCTTCAAAACATTTTCTTAATCATTTTGTTGTTTCTTTGAACTACTCAACTCTATGCTTGCTCATTGAAATTACCCAGGACTCACCACGAGGAAGTGGCCGCACTTTGGGTGTCATTCGCGCTCCCCTTGCTTCCAACCGATGAGAGCATACATTTACATTTCTTAGACAGGTCAGAAACAATAAATTGTTTCTTTGAGTAGGAAATTGTTTGCATTGGTTTTGATGGATGCACTACAAAGACAGGAAAATAAAGGTGTAATACGGAAACTGGAAGAAAAACTTGGTAGACCTCTGTAATAAAACATTTGCCAATTACATTTGAATGAACTTATTTTGCTGCATTTTTTGCAAAAGCTAGATGGACCTACCAGTGGACCAAAGTAGTTTTTGGGCCTGTTAGACGAAGCTAAATATGTTATACTTTCAAAGCAGTTCAATATGAACCTCTATAGAATTTGTCATTGATCAGATTGATTTTGACAATAAAAATGGTTTAACTCCCCGGCGGTTCGGCAGTTCCAGAATTACATGCTAAATGGACGTGATAAAACGTCCAAAACCGTCAGAGGGTTAAGTACTGAGCAACAGTAACTTCATGAGATGAGCAAGGTAGTTTTGACTGGGAAAATATCCAAAAAAATGTGAAACAGAAGTCTAAGAAAGCTTTCCCTAGTCAGATGTTGACTACAGCAAACAATCTTTAGACTATAATTTTTAAAAGAGTTCATAACTTTCGCGGGTAAAAGTTTCCTTGCTCTTTAAGGATGAAGTACAGACGTTACTAAATTTAGCTATGAATTCGTGTGAGATTTTAAAGATTATCTCTCCGGGAAAAAACAGAACATTGTATTCACATCTATTCAAACCAATGTATACTTTGCACCCAAGAAATATGCTGTTATCAAATGTATGTATGTTTGTTCCTTATACAAATCCAGTTTTTGTCGGATTTTCAACAAACTTGGCACAGAGGTTCCCTGATGCATTAGAATTCACATAGGCAGGGGTTTTGAAATTTAAAAAAAATCCAAAAAGCCCAAAATTCAAATCTTTTGTCTTAAAATGGCCATTTTCATATAATTTTGAATAGATAGAGTAATAGACATAAGACTTTAAGCACACAAATTGATAAAATGTAACACATTTAAATAGGAGTAGTTTCCTACAAAGATTACGATCAACAATGAATTATCCATTTAAGGCTCAACTATTTCTTTTTAGTATGAAATAAGTTTTTATATTCCCATGTGGATAGAATTCATTCAAATATTTTTTAGAGCTATGTTGTATTAACAAGCACCCGGGCAACGCCGGGAAATAACCTGGTTAGTTCATAAGAAAGAGCATATAAAGAAACTTGTTTTAAATCGTATTATAAACGCTCAATCTAGAAAACAAGCAAGCAAACAAGAACGCTTCAGATCCCAAAAAATGGACAAAAATCTATTTTCATACATTACATACATAAATCAAAAGTCAGTATACATCGATATGATTTCTTGCCATGATGTGGAAATTACAAAGCTACCTTTTACAGGTAATTTAACAACACAATATTTACAAAGATTATGGAAGCTGAGAATTTAAATATGATTTCTGAATGCGCTCTTTTTAAACTGCCATTCAAGACTCAATCAGTTGAAAGAGCTGTCGAATAGGTCACAAGCTCTTCAAAATTGGTATGTAATCACAGGAAAAGAAAAAGTTTAGTAAAAACGAGGATATCTGACAGAAATATTTGATCAATTTACGACACAAAGGAACAATTTAACTGTGAAAGACGTATCTAAGAAATGTAAATGCGTGCTTGCATTGGTTGGAAGGAAGGGTTCACGTGTAGGACTAGAAGTGCGGTCACCTCCTCGTGGTGAGTCCTGGGTAGTTCCACATGAGCTAGCGAAGAGTTGCAGGGTTCAAAGTAATAACAAAATTAATAAAAACAGGTTTGAAGACACTTCAAGTGAATATTGAGAGGAAATACTGAGTTAAAAAATGTCGAAAATATCAGAAATTTTGGGAAATTTTATGAACTTTGAGCGCAATGCACGAACTGAAATAATAATCTAAAATGGTTTTAAAAAATTCTTTGTATATTTCAAACCTTTTTCTTCCATTTGATAACCACCCGTCACTAGTTTTATCATTTGCAATATTTTTTAAAAAATTTTGAAAAATCCAAAAAAAATCAGAAATTTCAAAACTTTAGGCCAAATGCGCAGACTAAAGATGACGTCGCAAAAGTGAAATATTTTACAGAATTGTTACTTATCCTCATTCACAGTAAATGAAAGGTACCCGTTTGCGAAAATCAAAAATTCATTTTTTTCGCTCCACCCTAGTGAACACCTATCAGAGAGCAGTAGCCTCATAGTTTAGGCATAAAAGACTATCTTTTTCCTTTTAAGAAATGCTAATAGATATACTAATAGAATAAAAGATAAATCTATTTATTTATAAGGTTTTATTTTGAGTCAAAATTTTTACAACAGAAACAACGGAGCAAAAAAATGTTTTTTCTTTGTCATCACAATCATGTTTACTTTGGAAAAAAACACCTTATCATGTAAAAAAATGATTTTCGCTTTCGTTTGTCATAATTTTTCCTTGCTCTATTTGTACTATATAACACTATTTTTACTAGTGGAAAAGAAAAGAAAAAAAACTAATATTAATGTTTAGTGTTTTCTTTTCCTTAGTAATTTAGAGACAAAGGGAAATCAATAAGCAATCTTGATTGTTGAATAATTCAGCAATTAATCTTGAAATTCGATACATATCTCTACTAATAATAAAGCTGAAAGTTTGTCTCTCTGTCTTTCCTTCTGTCTGTCTGTCTGTTACGCGCGTAGCGCCAAAACCGTTCGGTCGATTTTCATGCCACTTGGTACAAAATTAGTTTGTAGCATGTAGTTTTGCACCTCGAAGCGATTTTTCGAAAATTCCATTTCGTTCTTTTTCTATTCGAATTCTTAGCGGAAATTCGATAAAATAGGGAATAAATATTTCACACACATTTTCAAGTCTTATGTCATTCGAAAGCTTGAAATTTTCTGCACAAAATGAAGTTTTTTCGAAGTTTCTACGATCATCAGGAGAGCTGTAACAATTGTTTTTAGAATCCCGGAATTCAAGGCTTACCTTCAGTAAAGCAAGCCAAACGATTCTAAAATGGTTAATGAAATGAATTATTTTATCAACGGAAATCAACTTTTCATGCTGTTACTATGGTTACGTGTTCATACTTATTTTTGTTTCGTTCTTTTTCCAGGGTTGCCAGAAGTAGTATTTTTGATACTACGGTAGTATTTTTTCGGCCCAAATAAGGAGCGTAGTATTTTTCTGGCCACCCTGTTTCCAATATACTAATGACTTAATTAAAAGATTTGGCGGATTTTTTTTCCATTTTTATAGATTTCGCATTTCAGCAATATTGATTTTGGCAACGTTTAGAAACAGTAGTAGGAGCGTCTATCGCCCATTTAGCGAGAAAGGGGTACCCAAAGCACAAAGATTAACCAAATATCGTATAAATTGTGACATTGCAACGTTCTTTTTAAAGTGTTTCATTTCGGAAAATGTATTGTTTTGTTTTTAAAGCTGGGAAAGGAAACTTTCTTCTTCTTTCAAATTTTGGTAAGATTTCTGTTGGTTTCTGTGAGCAACAAAATTTTTCTTATTTTCTCTTTTGGCTTATTTTTGCGCATCTCCAGTTGGGGTTTCATTTGAATGTCACAAGGGGATGCTTTACCCCTTTTTTGGAGTTAATCAGTGTTAATTTCAATGCAGATGAATTGGCGCGACCACTTGGCGATATATCGCCAAGCCTTTGATCGCGAAGTATTTGTCGCCAATTTGGCGACATATCGCCAAGTTGGCGAATTTTTTTTTTTTAATTTGGACTCAATTTGGCGCTATTAGCGATATTTTGCCAATTTGGCGACAAATTTGCGATTTTTTTAAAAACTTTTTGGGGGGGGGGGGTTCAATTTGGCGCTATTGGTGATATTTTGCGAAAAATTCACTGAATGATGTTAAAATCGGCGATATTTTGGAGATTAATCATTGTAAAACATTTTTTTGCATTGTTTCGTGGCAAACTAGGGATATAAATGTTTGAATTGTTATCTTACTCCCTCCAAGCACTATTTTAGCACTTAAGGCATCTACTAAGAAATGTACACGTAAAAGGAAGTAGTGTAGGACCCATGCCAAATTTTTATATCATACTTTGAAGGAATTGTAGTTGAATTATAACTAAAATAGAGTATTTTTTCTGCTATATTAATTATTTTACAAATGAACTTTTAATTTTATACCACGGGCAAAGCCGTGCGGGTACCGCTAGTATATATATATAAGCGTTTGCATATGCTAAAACTTAAAGAAACTTCCCAAAGCTTCTGTCGTGTGCAGATATTTGCTACCTTTAAGAATCCTTTTTCAATGGCATTCTTATGAGTGATTTGAATTTCATGAGTGCATTTGTGCGAGCATTTTAGACGCAGGGAAAGAAAATTCTATTCACAGATCCCGAAATATCACCATGCTATTTCATTTCCTTCTTGGGATAAAATTTGAATAAAAGATGCTATTTTTTCTTCTGTTTTTTTCAAGGAAGTAGACACAATTTTCGAATGTATTCATATTGCTCAATATTCTTGCCCTTACTTTTGCAAAGGAAAAAAAAAATCAATGACCTATTTTACCTAGTGACTCAGATTTAAAGTGTATGTATGTTTTCGTAGTAAAGATTTCGAAATTTTAAAAAGCTTTTTTGAAGTCTAAAAATATTTCAGAATAAATCGTATTTTGCCAGCGACATTTCGTATAAATTTTTTCATTCATATGGACAAATCAAAACAGTAAAATGTTTAATAAATCCATCTAAAATGCAAATAAAAAATTCACAATAATTACTTTATTGCTTAATTCAGGGGCCGTTCGTTTAAACCAGGTGGCCAACGTTTTTGAAAAGCGTGCCACTTCCTGAAAAAAAAAAAAGCTCTGGGTGCCACTTTTAGTTTTTAACGTGCTAAAAAAATTTCAAGTGTGGAAAAAACCTCATTATTTATGGGCGGATCAAGTGATTTTTTCTCAAACAGATTTTTTTTCTATGTAAATCTGAGGAGTGGAGAAACAGTGTTTCACTAGTTCGTAGAAAGCACACTACAAGGTCAGTAATAGAGAACGTGTTTAAGTTCTTCGCAGAAAGATCATCGCGATGGATAATACGTATTTGGCAAAAACAATCGCCTCAAATAATTTTTAAGGAACGCAACTTGTATGCTGCCAAAAATTCGAGCAAGGGCAGATACAATTTCTGGTTTAGGACAGGAATATTTTCGGAAAAGGAGGGGCCAAAGTACAACTCTTGTGCGAAAACGCGGGGTTTTTGCGATTTTTTCGAATCATAAATTCACAAAATTTAGTTTTAGCTAGCTATATTTGGTTATTAAGGAAGGGGCAATGACCCCATGACTCTCACTCTGGATCTGTGCCTGCATTCAACTCGTCTCTGCAAACAGTATCTTCCCTTTTATTTTTATTTTCCAACACATCAGGCTCAGATGCTAACTATCTTTCACCAAAGCAAAAAAAACAAATTACAGTATGCAAAACGCAGAATTAAGAGCTGGTAGATATAAGTGTTCTAGCCTTTCATTAAAAACAAAAATATCCGTGAAGCCTTGGACACTTAAGAAGGTGGTCAGCAGTCATAACTTCAGCGCTACTACAGAGGGGCACAAAGGGCTGCTCAGGATATTTGATGTAGCCTGATCTCTTGGGCATTTGAATCGGTGTATGCGAAAATGCTACGACTCTTTTTGGGTCAGTTCTTTAGGTTCAATCAAAGATGTTAAAAAAGCTGTTATTTGATTAATAGCCTACTTACATTTCAGGTAAGATTTTAAAAGTTTTCCAAAAAAGTAAGTAGGATTTGTAAAGTTCGACAAAGTTCCCGAAAACGATATTATTTTTTTAATTTTTTAAAATGTTCAACGAATCTTCGCGTGTCACTCTTAATACCTCGCCGGCACGCGTGCCGCGGGTTGGCCACCACTGGTTTAAACTCATTTCCGATTAGTTATGCATTTAATTGCTGTTTGTTAGCTTCTTTTTCAAACATTTGGACACTAATGGTTCACATTTACTATAGCTTCGAATCTTCTGCCACAAAACCTCTAAAATGTTGTAATTATCTCTTTGCTGCTTATGTTTCACATAAAACCATCAAAAAGAAAACATAATATTTGTTCCCTTAAAACTGCAGATATAATAAATTTTTGAATTTTTTTACGTTGAATTCGTAAAAAAAAAAACTAAGTTTTGTTCACATGCAAACTAGATATATAATAAATTTTTGAGTTCGTTCACGTCAAATCCATGAAATGAAAATATGTTTTGTTCACCTTAAAAAAACAGCTAGTAATAATATTTTTTTGAATTTGTTCATGCCATTTTTTTATAAAATTAAAATAATGGAAAAATACCACTTCCTAGTTAACTGAAAATTTGGCTCATAATTCTTAAATGTTTCGTTCATTTTGTGAACATTGAATCTGGTCAGCCGAATGACCGGATAGCGAAGAAAAAGTTGAGAAGAAAGTAGTAGTATGAAAAAAAAATGATTATATGATGAAAAATGATTAAATGATACCGATTAATCAGTATTTGGCCAATTTACTTATCAGTGCATCGATTGTAACAACGTTTCATTGCTCAAAACTAGCAGAATACTGCATCTTGAATTTTTCAGTATTCTTCTAGTTTTGTGCAATAAAATGCAATTCTCCTTTTTATTTTATTTTTCAATACAAAGGTATTCATTTTCTTAAAAATAGTAATTGCGTTGTTTCTGGGCTTTACGTACGTCCTGATTTTCTCGGGATTGTCCTGAGTGTCGGAGGTTGGTCGTTTTAAAATAACACTACCGCTTGCTTTTCTAGTTGTCTTGGAATATTATTTCTAATATTATTTTCCAGCGCACTTTATTTGTTTACCTTAAGACATACAAGGTGTGACACAAATTTATCAACTCTTTGACGAAAAGCAGGCTAGCATAAAAATTTCAATGCTTTTATTTAATGCTTTTTTATAATAAGAAAGAGGACACATATTTCACTGTATTATGAATTTAAATAACCTAAAGAAAATGTTGCCAAAGCTTCACGCCAAAATTTTTGGGATACTTGCTCGTTTTTAGCCTACTTTCCCGTTAAAAATAAAAGAAACGAAAAAAGCATTAAAATTGGCTTAATGCATCTAAAAAATGTCGCCAAGTGCAAAAAATGTCGCCAAGTCCAAAAAATATCGCCAAGTAAAAAAAAATCGCCAAGTAAAAAAAAGTCAAAAAGAAACAAAAAAATGAAATAAATATCGAAAAATTAAAAATTTGAAAGTAGGGTATTGAGATGGGGAATTTGTGTGTCTGTCGGTCGGTCTGTCTGTCCCCCCCCCCCCTAATAACTTTTGAATGAACATTCCGATTTGGACAAACTTTTTTTTGTTGGAAAGATCTCGGCGAGTACAGCTCATTCCCAGATTTGATTTTTTTGATTTGAACAATTTTTGGTTCAACTTTGAGCCGTTCAAATAACCGGTCCCGCGATACTAACTTTTGAATGAACAGTCCGATTTGAACAAACTTTTTTTTGTTCGAAAGATCTTTTCAGGGATACTTCATTCCCGTACCTACATTTTTGATTTGAACAATTTTTTCGTTCAACATTGAACCGTTCAAAAAAGCTCTCACACCTAATAACTTTTGAGTGAACAGTCCGATTTAAACAAACTTTTTTTTGTTCGAAAGATCTCGGCAAGGATGCTTCATTACCGTATTTAAATTTTCAATTTGAACATTTTTTTCGTTCAACATTGAACCGTTCAAACAACCTTTCCCCACCTAATAACTTTTAAGTGAACCGTCGGAATTGAATAAACTTTTTTTGTTCGAAAGATCTCGGAGAGGCTTCTTCCCATATTTCACTTTTCAATTTGAACAATTTTTCGTTCAATGATGAACCGTTCAGAAAAAATTTTAACATGAGCGCCTACGGAGAAATTTAAATTGAATGTTGATTCTGAACTTCAAGGCGGATTTCCTTCAAACTAACTTTGTAAGAAAATGGTTTTGATAAATAATGTATTGTAAAGTACTTTTCTGAATAATCTTTTGTGAGGACTCTGGTTCCGACTCCGACGACATGGCGGAAATGCAGGCTCAGAAAAAAATGACTGACTGGACAGACGATTTTTTGTTTATTTATTTATTTGTTTTGTTTAATTTATTATTATTATGATTTTTTTTTTTTGGCAGACGATATTTTTTTTTTTTTGTTAACAAAAATTTTTCATTCACGAGAGCATTTTATTCTTTATTTATATTTAACAACTGGCAACGGATTAAAAATGAAATTCAAGACATTTTATTAACGAACGAGTTTTTTTTTCTTTCTTTGATAAAATGTGTTTTAAAGTTCTTTGCACTTTTATTTTATTTGTTTATTTTTTTTTCTTTTGAAAACGATTGTGGAATTTTTCTACGGAAGAACTATAACAGTTACATTCTTTAAAAGGTGCGACAAAACTTAATTGACTCGTTTATTTAATTTTTACGTGTCTATTTCATCTGATGAGAGGGGTATATTTTGCTTTTAGAAATCAGCTTTAAGTGCTGTAGAGGTATGTTTGACATAATTTTCAGTTTCAGATAATCAAGAGAATATTGATTAGATTGTAGAATGCTTATGTCGATGTACGGGAAAGTAGGCTCGTTTAGTTCTTGACAGAACTTCTTGTTATGTTCTACAAACGTATAGAATAGATTAAGTTTTCATCTCCTCTTCAAAAAGTTTACAGACCGAAAGAAATCAATAGGGACATCTTTGTGTACCATGTCCGCGTAACAATCAATAAGTCAATAAGATAATTTACTCTAACTTCCACAATATGGGATTTTCTTAGTTTTGTGGTTGTGTTTTTTGCGCTTGATGCTTTGATAAATTCCTTTTATTATGTATTGGAATTAAATGAGATGGTAAAAATGCGTTTATGCTTATAAGTAAGCTGATAAAAAATGAAAGCAATTTATTTATTTTTTTTACGAAAAACATTGCTTTAGGGTCGTTTTCGCTGGTTTATATCAAGTGGGAGATTTTGGATAGTTAAAAGCAATTTTAACAGTAACCATTATAGATCATATGTTTTGATTGATTCTTCTGCTGTTTATTTTTTGACATAGTATGTCGAAATAAATATCACGTGTCAAATGATCATTGAGGTTGGAATTTTTACTGAGTTCTATTTCTTGTTTTATTCTGAGTTTGTTTTGTTTCTGAAATGGAGTAAAAATAAGATAAATTCTTTTTGGAATTAAAATGTGTAGTTTCGAAAACTTTTGCGTTAAAATACGTTTTTTTTGCGCATTGTAAAATAATCAATCTCTTATCTATTGGGTTTTGAAACTTTGTTTCTAAACTGAATAAAAAGCATTAAAAAATTACTTGAATGTAAAACATCAGTTTAAAATAAATGAGTAGTCGATTTTTTTATAAGGCATAACGTTTAAGAATTTAAGATAACGAATTTGATGTTATTTTTTTCTAAAAAATATCTGTTTTCTCTAGTTAAAGATCCATATTTTGCTCACTAAATTTTTTTACAGTTATAAAGGGATAATTGAAGTCATTTCTTACCTAAGCTAAGAGAAATAAGGCATGTGTGTTAGATCTCAGAAAATAGCTGTCAGATTACGAGTAAGAAGGTTCGTTACTTCTAAATGAACTAATTGTTTCCAAGTTTTTACGTTTTTTTTAATATCTAAATGACATTCTAATAAAAATATTAGCTAAATTAGTAACTGGTTTTAATGAAAGAAATAAAAAAAACACAATCTTTTTGAAAACATTAAGTTTTTACGAAAATTAGTTTCTTTTTGTAGAAACTATTCGGAAAAAAAAACATTAATATTTTCTAAAGCTTGAATACTTTAGAAACAAAAAAGGAAATAAAGAATTTTACGAATTAAATATGTTTTGTAGAAATTTCTAGTTAGATATGTTTAAATATTTGTACTTTTGTGTTTATTATCACGATAAAAAGATGATCATTTCAAAGAAAAATTTTCCTTCATGACATTTCTGCAACGAAAAATCCCTGTTCGGAAAAACGAAAATATTTTTTTTCGTTACTTTTTTGTTTTTGTTTTATTTGAATTTGTTCTAAGAACAAAATAGATTTTTAACTAAATAAAAAACGAAATTTGCTCCAGAAATGGTGAATTTTTAAGGGAGGCTAGGGAAAATAAGTCTTGCGGATAAAAATTACAGACTTGTTCACCTTTTTTGTTCCCAACTATGTCGAGGTATTTTTAGTTGAGAATTTAAATGTATTTTCTTAGTACTAATATTTTTTTTTCGCGTCTACTTAACTCTTTTACCAACGATAATTTTTAAATGAGACAAATATATTATACGAATAAAAAAAAGCCAGATCATGAATGAATTTTAGTCAATTTTCATTGAGAAAAATAGCTTTTAACGGAAAAAAAATATGTCGGACATTTCGCGTTTTAATTACGAAGAGTCTTGTAAAAATAAGTTCATTAAGATTGTATAAAGTCATTCTAGAATAAAACTAGAAATTCATTTTATTTACAAGCTGGCCTCCACAAATGTTTCTTGTGAATTTCAAAATTATTTTTAATTCGTTTCTTCGCGAGGTTTTAATTTTCAATGCATAAACAGCTTCATAATCCTTCGATGTTTCAGGTTTTTTTTAAATTTATAGTAACTGTTATTAATCATACTACAGCCACCAGTCAAAGAAAAAACTATCAGATTTTTCTACATTAATAAAAACTTTATTTTCGACCTTTTTTTTTCAGAAAAGGTATTATTTTAGTTTCTTAATTTATGTTTAAATAGGGCATGTTGTGTGTATTATTTAGTAAAAAATATAATAAAACAAAATTCATTAGTTGATAAAACCCATAAAAATTGATAAAAGGAATTAAAAACGTTGGATACGATTTGTACTGTTTTCGTGAAACTGACCCATTTATTAGAAATTTAAAATATATTTTGAATCATTATTGAAAAAGGAATCCAAAACGTGTTTCTTCAACTATCCTTTTTAAAGCAACCCCCTTCAGCTTCCCATGGCAGTACAATACTATCTACTCTTTCTCACGAAACAAAAGGTTTTTTAAAAGGTCGAAAAATATATAAGTGTTGTGTAACTATTGTTCTTAGTAAAGTTTAAAGTGTTTTTTTATTTATTTAGTTTACTTTCAATTTAATCTTTAAAAATAAAGAAAAATGTCCAATTAAACATTTTTTCTTGCAGAACCATTTTTCAAATCAAAGAAAAAAAATCTTGCAAGAAACAATCATGTTATAATTTCAAAAAAGTTTTTTTAGACTTTTTGCAAAAAGTTTTTGAATCTAAGTCTTTCGTACATAACAGTCAGATTCATTAATAAAATTTTCTGTGGAGGAAATACTCAAGTTCGTTTAATCCCTTCCACCAAAGAAAAAGATATCCCAAAAGAAAACAAATCCTTTATAACATAAGTAAACTCCAGAATAATCGGCTTTTAAGGCTCTACGGTACTTTTGCGGAAAGAAAAAGAGAAAATAATGTCAGCTTTAGTAATGAAGAAAGATTGTATACCTGGGAGCCGTATTTCCTTCTTGTTTATATGCACCACTAACATTTATTTTTTTTGTTACTTCACTAATATAATACTGGTAAATGAAATTGTCAAAATCTTTGACAAAATTCAAAAAGCATCTTCGTTACATTATTATGAAAGCCACAAACATACTTGTAATTTTCGTGCTTCATGGGGAATGTTTTGACCTCTTATCCCCCTCCCCTTGGCTACGCCACTACTTGCCTTCTTTAATTAAGTTCTAGAGAAACCACCAGGTTGATATGCCTGACATCATTAGAAAAGTTTTACATTAAACAATTATACGCAAAACACTGCCAGCTTGGCTATGTCATCCAGACAATGCAATTTCGACCTCGCTAGGACACATTAGTCTGGATTAGACAGTAGGGGAGACCGTTGTACCTTGGAACACTTTTTAGTTTGTTGGAGATAAAGCTTTGAAATTCGTCGATATTGCCCGACTTTCGGTTCCAACACCTTGCAAGTTTTGACTTCAGTTATACGTACTAAAATTGTCATTCCATCATGCATAGGAGAAACTATGAAGGAAATCCAAAAGGACGTTTTTGTTCCAAGAGCAACAATTGTCATGTACCTTGAAACGAACCTTGGAACGCTTGGTATTTTTGAGGAAAAATTAAGAATACAGTAAATGAAAACACTTTTATTCTTACCAGGAAAGTACACGATTATGGAATAATGAATTTTTTTTAATGAGTACCAACCGAAAGAGCATTGTAAAACATGTTTCTGGACGCATGCGTTTTCGCCCTCGTGCCCCCGTTATCGAAATATAAGGTCCTAAAGTCGGCTGAATTTTTTTGAAAAATCGCCAATTTTAGCGATTATAATGAAATCGGGAAGCTGCGGCTCGAATTCGCTATTTGCGTCTAACGAGAAACTTATTCCCATTTTTGGTCATCTGCAAAGCTTGTGAAAGACGGCTTCACAATAATCTTTTACTTTTGCTTGTGTATGTTAAGCAAAAAGCTACTATAAAGCCTATGACGTGATAAATATTTTATCTTATTATTTGCGATAAAAGCACGTCCCTTGTTTAAGGGGCACAGTAGGTGACAACGGAGCCTCCTGTTTTTTTTTTCTTTTTAGCTGTACGTGCTATTCTGTAGTATGTGTGAGGGGGTGGGGGATATTTGGTTTTTTAATTGTTTCAAATGCAAATATAAATTTTTTCTCGGGGGGGGGGGGGAGTTTTTTTTTTTTTTGAACTGCTCAAAATTTACTGAAAATTTGTTCAAATAGAAAATTTAAACAGGAATGAGGTGTTTTCTCTGATATTTCGAAAAAAAAAATGTTTGCTTGAATCGGACTTATTCCCTCAAAAGTTATGAGAGAGTATAGGGAAAAAAATCGAATGAAATATTATTCAAATCAAAAAGTCGAATTTGGGAGTGTGCTGTCCTCGCTGAGATGTTAGAACTGACCAATAGATAGACTGACAGGTACAGTTTCCGCAGCTCAAAACCCAACTTTCCTATTTTAAATTTCTCTGTGTGTATTTAGTTATTTTTATTAAGTTGTGCTTTTTCGATTCAACTGTTTTGAACGTTTTTTTTTTCAATGCATCACTCCTTCTTTCATGATTTTTTTCCCCAATTTTCTACTTTTTCAGAAAAGTAAGCTAAAACTTGTATTGATTTACAATTTTGTTAGTCTTTTCCTACCCGTTGAACATAAAGCAGAACAAGTAAACGTTATTCCAGTGTTTTTAAACAGTACGAAAGTAACATGCAATATGTTTTACATTTACGTTACAGAGACTTTTCGCTACAGTGACCAATTTTGTTTGAACAGCAGGGGTTTTTACAATGAACATCGACTCTATTAGTATTTTTTAAGAATGAAAATAACTATTTCCCTCTACCTTTGATGTAATTTCCGACATGAAGATAATTTTGCAGCTATTGACATTTACTATTCGTTTTCGCTTTAAAATTTTTATTTATTTTATCTCTATTTCAAATAAAAAAATAAAATGTTTTTGCTAACAGTGGGTAGATAGTGAAACTTCTTGCATCGATTTATTTTTTGTTTGAAATAAGAACTGATATCATAACCCATGACAATTTAATTTCTACATTAAGACTATCTGCTTTAATTTTTGTACATGAGCTCATATTAGCTGCTCTTCATACTTATATACATTAACTATCCTAAATTATTAAGAAACACATACAATATATTTTAACTGATAATAATTAACACATTAGCGGTGTTATTCACTGCTTTATACTTATAACTTAGTTCAGTAAAAAAACTTAAAATAACTAAAATTTCTAAAATGTATTGTTATACGGGTGATTCTACAATCAATGCGTTTGTTGTGTCCCCAAAGAAAAAATAATCTGTTTAATTTCACACTCATTATATCACTAGTAGCCGCTGTTTTTTTTTATTGTAGTGGTAAGGGCCAGACAAAATTTCAATTTTTGGGGGGTTTATCGATACCAGGGGAAAAATGCGTTGCCAGGGGAGTGACACTATTGGCGGAATTCCGGTTTGATTTACTATTATTTCACTTATTTTTCGGTGTAAAATCAGAGTATGGACTCATTTCTATCAGACCTGTATTCAAAAAATTTTTTCGCATTGTAATGAAATAAAAAAAAATCAATCTTGAAAACACGATATGTTACATACTAGTCGCACCGCAGATCCCAAATAAAAATACTTCCCACCTTATTTACGTTCATTCAAATTGCTTTCAAATGGGCAATTAAGATTAAAAATGAAATTTATTATGCAGTATTGCAGTTTTAATGTTTATTTTCCCTTTTTTTTGGGGGGGGGGAACAAAACTACCAGGGGAGTGACGCCAGAGAAGTGACAAAATCACACATTACCTGTAAAAACAACATCACGCGTTTTTCTTATCAGAACTTCACGTAAATCGTGATGTCTGCACACAATGAGCATTGCATTATTATACATACGCACACATATGTAACGATGAAATATAAAAAGTTATACTTACCAAGGGAAATACTACAGCGACTGGCGCAGTACGCTTTGAGGCACTTTCTACGAGAACCGATGCAATAGTATTCGATTTTTTCAAAAACCTCTTTTCTTACGTTAAACTTTACTCAGTATTACACTGGTTATTCGCAATCAACGTCATCATTATGCATTTTTTTGCTAAATTTCAGTCTTTGAAGTTCGCCAGGTGAGGGTGACTCCGTTGATATGGCCCGTTGAAAAGCGTATTTTTTAAAATAATAATAAATATTTTTTCAATCTTAATTGATTAAATATGTTTCTCTGTTAACCCATTAATGCCTAGCGTCCCTTTTTAGGGACGGTCCAAAAAGTGAGTCTGAATTTTCCAAAAATGAACATTTCAACCAAATAATTGTGTTCAATTATTACTTTGGTATTGCTTCAATTCTGTATTAACAGATTTCAGCACATAACCGCTGTAAAGTGTGATCTGTAGCCATTTGATTATGATCTTTATCAAAAATTACATCGTTCACAATCTCAAGAACAAAAAGCTAAGTTTTTAAAGTCATTAACAAGTAAATCTATCTGTGTTTGATATATGTGCTACTTTGATCGATGTTTTAGTTTACCTTTTTTTGCAATTTTGTAAATTTTAAATTTTTTTAGGATTTTATAGCAATTTAAGAACGTCCCTAAAAAGGGACGCTAGGCACCAAAGGCTGCATTGTTTAACCGTTGCTGGTTTCTTTCTTAGAATCTAGAATTTATATCAAAAGAAGTTAGTAAATGTTTTTAGACTGAAAAACAGATAATAATTGTCATTTTTAAAACTTATTTTATTTTAAAAATCTAATTAAATTAAATTAATTAATATATAAACTTAATTATACAACGTTCTTAAATATTTTCTTTTTTTTTTAATTACAAAAAATACTCAAGGTAAATTTTGAAAGAAAGCTATTTCAAAAATGTAGTCCTTTAAAACACTAATTATTCGTTGTATTTAATTACTTTTCCATTATGTATTTAGGTGTCTATTATTGTTTAGTCTGACTGTTGGGGAAGAAGCCCTAAGCTGTTTCAGAAGCTTAGCATTTCACCTTGATGAAGAATTCAAGGATTGCATATGTGTCTGTTGTTTGGAAAAGGGGGGGGGGTTGCAGATTTAATTTCAGAATTCCCTGAGAATGCCAATTTTGATCTCTACTGTGACAATTTATTTACTTCTCTTGCGTTCCTACGTGATTATTTGTCTCAGAAAGGTTTTGTGCAAGAATCGGATTAAAAAATGCTCATGAACTAAAGTTACGTTGTTCAAAAAAGAAAAGAGAGGAAGTTTTGAATAAATGTCGATGACAGGTAAAATAATATTACGTTGGTTCGGTGGAATAATAGCAATGTCATAACTATTGCATCGAATCTTCATGGAGTTCATCCTATTGTAAAGGCTAAGCGATTGTCCAACAGCGAAAAGAAAGTTATTGAAATTGATGAACCAAATATATATGGTTGCTCAGTAACAATCGTTGCACGAGGAAAAAAGATCCCATGCATCAAATATTGTTAACTACCGGTTTTTGATTCACTCTAAAAAATGGTGGTAGCCGCTCTTCATTTTTATTTTAGAAGCTGCTGTACGCATTGAGCTCAAGAGTACCGGATTGAGTTAGGTATTATGGGGCTAGTTGTTATATTGCTTTAAATAAGACTCAGGTAAGATGCGCCCATTGAAGTAAAAGAGCTTATCGGAATGCAGCAAATGCAATACGTAGGTTTGTAGAACAAATGCTTTGCTGACTTTCATACTCAACAACACCAATATTTCCTTGTTCTCTGAATCTACTTCCCAGTTTATGTTAATTGCTGCTTTTATTTCTTCTTATAAATTGTCATTTTCAACATTACATCGTAGGCAGAAAAAAAAATTTGGTAAAAAAGTATGTACCCTCTGGTGCCTAGCGTCCCTTTTTAGGGACGATTTTTCTTTCTTAAATAAAAAATTGAATTTTTACATGATAATTTTTTAACTATTTTTCCTATCCATTAAACACTATTTGTAACCAGTATACAAAGTATCGTTGAAAAAAAAAAATGTCAGGCATTAATGGGTTAATGTAAGTGTATGATTATGGCAAAAAACATTATGCCAAGTTAGCAAAAATTGAACGTCGAACATGTTTGTATAAAAACTAGTATTTGGACAGGCCAGGGTAGTATACATTTATGACTATTTTCAGCTATAAATGCTAAAATAAAATAATTGTAGTGAATTAATTGGGTGGTTCATATAAAAGATAATGGTCTGTAATGCTTAAGCATACAAAAACATTAATGAAATCAGTTTTTCACGAAGTTTTTCCATTGTCCGTCTGAATTCAAATAGCGTAGAATCACCCATACGTAAAAAGATAAAACTTTGACTTCGTTGTAAAATTTTCGCTCTTCTTGATAAAGCTCTGTCCTTTCCACATCAGTGTTGATAATCATTCTTTATTTTAGCGCATACAAGTAAAGGGTTAACGTAAAACATCTTTTACTTTCTTTGCAAATGACCAACCATGGAAATGATGCGATACCTAGCAAGCGTCAAACGGGGAAATCGGGAGGTAGCTGAATTTCTTGCC